>JAGGAW010017248.1:1536-27047 GCA_017657375.1 Termitomyces sp. T27 | reverse complement strand
GGTCTGCTGGGAGAGTGCTAAGAGAGGAACAATGAGGACTACAGCTTTGTGTATGTGATCATGGTTCACCAATATACGTGAACACACTATCACAGCCATGTTACACCATGTTCAATAAAATTCAGTGAGTTACGAAAGATACTTGGACTTGAAAATACACTCTGAAGGTCTCAATCCCCTCAAATGAGGATTTAGCAGGGACTCCTTCCTTACAAGAAAGTTTCAATCAATGTGTTGCTTTCAACATCGCGGAAAGGTGTCCAAGGATAAAAGATGGGCTAATTATGTATATACGACACTTCTAGATAATGCAACGAGGCTGTAGAACTCCTGGAACGAGGCCGACGATTTTTTTCAATTTTCTCGATTTTTGGATTTTTCGAATTGTCGCAAACACGTGCAGACATCATTTTCTGAAAGCTCTATAATCGTTCCAAAAAAGCGTGATCTAGTTGTAATCGTCATATACATGCCGCGGCTGTATGGAAACACAGCCTTAGTACTTAGATTTATAAGACTGCGTGAAATCAGAGGTTATGAGGTGCTGAAATGCATTTAGAATTTTCATATTCTACCTATTCCCGTGTAAAACGTAGATTCCCGATTTCCTTGGTTTCTTTAGTATGTCACAGATACTAAGGAGATTCTGTTGAGAATTCCAAGGCTATCCTTGCCCATATGACTTCCCAATTATAAGGGATACTCGTGTTCCGACTGGCGGAAAAGAACGGCCAATTTGCTCAGGAATGTCATTTGATATATTCCGAATTCAAATGTCTTAGAGTATTGAGGGAATTTGGAAATATTAAATCATAAAAAGATACATCCTCCACATATGAGAAGCTAAAGTGCAGCAGCTATCTATAGTTTTGCCTTGAGACTACTCTTGTTGTCAAAATTATCAATGAGCTACGAGTAATTAACTAATGAGCAATGAAAACTGGATAGGAAGATACCACGTACTTGTTGCATAGCTTCCGTAGTTGTGGACGGGTTCGTTGCCCGGCCATCATCTACATCAAAAGGATCAATACCGACGAGAAGTTATCAGAGTAACCCACCAACATACCAAAGTTGGTGATAACGTCCCACTTCGCAATGAGTTCTTCTGGGGTATATGGTCTGTTAGTGGGGAAGCCGTAGCCTCCAGCACGTTGCCATCGTGTCTGAGCAGCCCATCCACCGAGAACCTCGAACAAGGATCCAGTGGTTTCGGTATTATCTATAATATTTACAACAGTCAGTCTGCAATCCCAAGGAACTTCCACAGATGAATCTTGCCTACCCGCACTGCTAAGGTATCCGACAACGGGGGCAATGTAATCCGGCTAAAACATTGGTAAGTATGTATCAGGGTCAAGAACTCGGAACGAATCACTTTGAAAGCATCAACCATCTCTTGTGGCCTGTGAAGATCGTCAGATGGTCGCTGGAAGTAGGAACAGAAAGCCATACCAGACAGTACTTGTCATGGCAGTACCTGCGGATGGCGCAATGATATTACACACAATATTGTATTTCTGGCCCTCGATGGCAAGAGTACGTGTAAGACCAAGAATTCCAGCCTTCGCGGTCGAATAGTTGGCTTGACCGAAGTTACCATCTGGCAAGATTCAGAACCAATACAAAAAGTTCTCTATTAGGAATCCGCCTACAGAGACCAACTTGCGAGCATGTCGTGACAATTCTGCCAAACTTCTGCTTCTGGAAATGCGGCCAGACCGCCTTGGCACACTAATTCGGACATATCAGTCATGTATAAGACGGAAAAAACAGGAATGGGACCTTGTATGTTCCTCGAAGATGAATAGCGACTACCATGTCCCATTCCTGCTCCGTCATCGCCGTAAACGATTTATCTCTCAAGATACCAGCGTTTGCAATCAGCACATGCACACCACCGAACTTCTTCAAAGCGATATCCACAATCTTCTCGCCATCTTCTGCTGAACAGATCGCGGCAATCGCTTTGCCACCAGCTGTAATAGTACAAGTTATGTTGATGTACGGCGTATTATATGGTGTAAAGACCGACCTTTGACGACCTCATCAACAACGGCGTTCGCACCCTTCTCACTAACATCATTCACGACAACGTTTGCACCTAGCCGTCCATACATGTGTGCGTACGCACGTCCAAGACCAGCACCTGCGCCAGTAACAATGACAGTCTGGCCATCAAAGCGTACCTCTTGTGAAGATTGCTTATTTGGCGGAAGCTTCGACGCAAGCTCAAGTTTACCCTGGTGAAGAACGAAACAATGAGATCCGACATTTTACTGTAATACTTCATGTTTCGCACCTGGGAATCAACATCTCTCAAGTTCGCAGGACTGGGTTCCCTTAGCAAAGTCTTTCCTAGAAGCAATGCAAGGACTCACTGATCAGAATTGGTGAAATCGGTAATTTCATCCCACTTTTCCTTGACAGCAGACGGCGTGAAGGTAGCGTCAGTTTTAAATACCGTTCCTTTGCTTCGTTCCCAGCGGATCTCTGCAACGTAACCAGCTCCAACTTCATAGACTTTGCCTGAAGCGTCCGGCCCGTCTGGATGGCAGATTGCAGCAACGAAAGGCGCAACATATTCCGGCTGTAGTCCAATTTAATCTCTGCGACTCAGACAGGAAACAGTATGCAAAGACGTACACTAAGGTTAGCGAGCATTTCGGGAGGCATCATGGTCGCTGTCATTGCAGATGCAGCAATCTAAAGACACATTCTTGTCAACGATACTTCTGAAATGGGATATCTGGCATACAGGTGCAATAGCAGTCGACTTGATATTATACTTGGCACCTTCGCGCGCAAGTGTCTTCGAGAAGGCGACAAGACCCATCTTCGCTGCACTGTAGTTGGCCTGTCCGAAGTTTCCTGCATATTGACGGTTTTTGTGAAATGCCGATAGATACGCTAATGTTTGCGACGCACCATATAGCCCAGCAGCGCTCGCAGTGTTGATGATTCGGCCAAACTTCTGTTTTCGGAAATGGGGCCAGGCAGCCTTCGTGCAAGCAAAAGCACCCTTAAGGTGCACCTCTGTAATCTGATCCCATTCCTTGTCTGTCATGTTCTTGAATCTACATAAAACACGCCGGGCCCAGGGCAAGTCAGCCCCCGGTACATCGAACGCCGTGACACACCCATACGCACCCTTTATCGCGCAGAATGCCAGCGTTGTTAATGAGAATAGTGACCCCTCCGAAAGCATCAAGTGCGGTCTTGATGACAGCCTCACCGTCAGTGACAGACGAGGTGTTCACAACCGCCTTTCCGCCAGCTGGCTCGATCGCGTCAGCACCTAGATAGCCGAGTACCACGAAACACTGCGCACCTTGAGAGATTTCATCCACGACCTTCTGTGCAGCTGCAGCGTTGAAATCGTTCACCACAACATTGGCTCCGCGCGATGCGAACAGGAGAGAATAACTAATTGTTCGGATGACGTCGCCGTTAGTGATTGATCTAGTGTCCCTGGAGCGCCACAAGCAACGTACGTCTTTCCAAGTCCGCCACCGGCACCAGTGACGACTATAGTGTGGCCTTTGAACGAGAGAGTGTTAGACATGGAATCGGTGGAAGCGGAGTGTTTCCTACTCCTCTTGAGGTTGCATGCCAATGAAATACCCCGTTCTGACACATGTGATACCAGAATTTGATCATCACATAAGCAAAACTTGAACGCGCTCGCATTAGGAGTCCTCGCTTGTCGGGTGGGTCCTGATTCTCAATTCGAAAATAAACACATGGGTAGGCAGGCGAGGAAAATGTGATAAATACGCGGCTGCTAGCGCCCTGCTAAAGATCTACAATGTACAGTGAGGTCAAAGTAACTTGATATATACAATGAGTGTGTAACGAGTGGATCTCCAGTACGTGTTGCTTGCAGGACAGTGGGGGGGCAAACAGGCTTTTAGAAGGATAAGACGAGAGAAAGAAAGTGAGAGAGCGGGAAGGACGAAGAGAGAGACATTTCGAGACGGAGAGGAAGGGACGTTTGTCATAAAATGAACAGAAACGAGGTGACGGTGTATGCAGAGGACATAGACGTGATGGTTCATGAGGACATAGGAGTGTCTTTCCTGTTCGAGGCATCTGAGAGTCGTTAGAGAGTAAAAAAGGAACAAAGGGAACGGAAGGGGAAAGGGAGGACGCCTCAAGGCAAGAGGACACGACAGCGACTGAAAGCGACGGAGAACAATTCGGCCAGGGGAGGATGGTGTATATCAATGCAATTGCGAATAATAAGAGGAAACCAAGAGAGAGACAGGAAATATAGTAATAAGTCAACAGAGATATAAAGGAACACATCGAGATGGGAATGGATGGATGCGTGAGATAATATGGTATAGTGGATGCATGGGTAGTACATGACAATAAAGGAAGCGACACGGTGAGACGCACGACGACCAATTATGGACAGAGTTGCATGTCCTCAGCATCAGCAACGTCAACCTGGCCTTTTGCCCATTCGATGGCGAACAACGACGCCTTGAGGAACTTTTTGTGGGCATACTTCTTGTAGACATACTGACGCGAGAAGTTGGGCTCGGTAAGCTTCTCGACGAGGAGTTCATGGCCGGGAATCAACTGCTCCTCTGTGTAGTCGGAGTAGAACACAAACGCATCGTCCTGCAAAAGTGGTTAGTCACATGATCGATTCGACACGAGGCGTGTATGAAGGATATCGTGTCCGCAGCGGAGAACGGATCAACTCACCCAAGTACCTCCCAACATCTTCCTTGCAGTGTACATCCCCACCGCTGCTACCATACTGGGCTTTACTCTGAGAAATTTATGGTCCAGAAGAGTAACCTCCGTCAAAAACTTGCTCAATGTCCGCGTGTGGATATCATAATCGTCAGCCTTGCTGATCTTCCGCATCCAGCTGTATGGTGAGCAATAGTGCGAGATCCTGAAGTCTAGTGTCTGCAGCATGATCCGCTCGCCCTTCAAGATTTCTTCTCTGGGATAGACGCTCTCGGTCATGAACACAAACTCTTCCACTGACGGTGCGAGGATCTCTTCGTATTTGGCCGCAATGAACATGGCGGTGACCCCGACCAGCTGTAGCTTCACCAGAGACACGACGCGCTTGGAGAGGAAGCGGTCAACGATGTTGACGGCAATCCATAGCGTCTCGGGCAACATGTGGTAACGCAGGTGGACTTGAAGAAGCCAATCGACAAGTGTTTGTCGCATCGCCCATGTTATCTCGGTCTGATCATTCATATAGTCCGGTGAAGGCATCATCTCCTCCTGTACAAGTTGACAATTAACAACTGCAAGAAGCGATGAAAATGATAAATACTAACCTCAAGATCATTCATGTACTCGAAGATCTCGTCGGCGTAGTCAGACACCATCGACGGATCGAGAACATCTACACGATCCTCGAACGTTTCGTGAACAGCCTCGATCTCGCGCTTATACCTCAACCTCTTCTGGGTCGACACTTCAGGCCAGACGCGCTGGATTTTTGCCGGTGGTGGTCTTTGTGCTGTGTCCTCATCCTCGTCGCTGTCATCCTCCACGCCAATCATGGCCTCCACTTCTGATTCATGCGCCAGAAGCTCCTCCTCCGTCTCAGCTTCTCGTGCAGCTTCAGCGATCTCTTCAACGTCCATCGCAATTTGGGCATTGCTATTGCGGACCTCCTTGATCTCTTTGGCGATGACAGTGGGTGGTACAACACGAGAAATACGCCTGTTAGTTGCAATAGGCGCTCGAATTCGGGTGGCAGGCTGAACGCGGGCGTTGACGGCGTTAGCGACAGGGGGTGCGGCTTGGCTTCTTCCGGGTCCGAGGGGAACACGTTGAGGGAGAGTTGTGGAATCCGAGCGCCCACGTTTCGTTCCAACTTCCTCTTTATCCTTTCCAGCGTTGAGTTTGCTGCTCGTGTCCTAGGGTTTTGAATGTCAGCCTCACGAAAATGTCTGAAGATCAGTGGCATGCCTTGCGATTCACAGCAGTGATAGTGACTTCGCCCAGTGCTTGTCGCTGGGCGGGCTTTCCTCCCATGTTTTCTTTAGTTGAAAGTCGTGCTGTAGTGGCAGTTGTGACGTTTGACCCTTGGCGAAGATGTCTGCTCATTGCATTCTCGTCGGCCCTACGTTGAGCGAGCCCTCGGCGTTGCGGGAGCTGCACGATAGACTTAGCACGAGAACGAAGAGAAGAACAGATAGACGACGTACGCGGACATGAGTGGTTGCCATCGTATATAGTTAGAAGATGGTTGAAGCGAGAAAAAATGAGGAAAATGACGGAGAAAAAGATATGTGGCAAAAGGACCTCTGCACAGGCCCTGGAGATAGAGAGACGAGGATTCAGAGAAAATCGAAGAGCAAGTCGAATCCACTCGTCAGCCTCAAGAAGAACAAGGAACTCGACTTTGGTTCATATTCTCCAACATCGCACGTGACCGTATGCCACAACAACGCGCAAACAACACACCCCGAGGCAGCGCGACGCGATTATTTCCCGTGACATATGCTTTTCTCACGCTGTATATGGCAAATGCATGGTAAAAGTTTCCTTATGTATGTATGATAAAGCTCTACAACATGCCAAAAGATAATATATGTGACTGCTATCCGGTCGTAGTGCACGAAATGACGTCTCAGTCTGATATTCAAGCCCTGACCATGTCCTGACAGATAGACTGGTGTCGGTGTGGTAGACCTTGAACGTTGAACCTGACGCGAGAGACCACGAGAGCCATGGCCAGCGAAACCCGCGCAAAAACATAAGATTTCAGGGTCACGCCATTTGAAACTAAGCGGTCAGCAAGACTCTGCAAGATTATGCATGCTGCGGTGACAGCGAGTCTATGCAAGGAGGCTCAAGATCTATCCCACCGTCTGCGCTTCCCGGTCTCCTTCCAATCCTGGTCAGAGAGCGTTGGTAGACTAGTCGTCGAGGCACGCTTTAGCCCCAACCCTCCTCGGTTCAGGCTGAATGTTGGTTCAATGGGCTCCACAAGGCCGACTTGGCCTTCGTAGGAACCAAGAGGAGAGCCAAGTGCAGTTCCCGGTTCCCATCCTTGCTTCATTAAAAGGCGATGACCAATGTTCGATGACGGTAATGGTACTGGTGGTTGTGAAATGGGCTCTACAGGTGAATTTGAGCAGGGGGGTGAGGGCGGTGCCTGCAGCGAGACAAACGAGGAAGGTGTAGATACTCCCGGAGCATCTGGCTGTGTGGCAGGCATCAAAGCTCTTCGACGAGCGGATCGGTCCAGGTACTGAGTCGGCGCATTGTCTACGGAGGTTGCTGACTGTCGAAGACTAGAGTCACTATGTCGCGTGAGGAGCGACTTTTTAAGCAGACTTAATGCCTTCTTGGGGTCCGTTGATGTCTTTGGCGCATAGCCAGAATCGTCGGGGTTCCTCGGAGTCAAAATAGAAGATTCAACTGTAGTCGACTTGGAACTCTTGGAGACAGGGTAAAGCGGGATATCGCATTTTCCGTCCGTTTGGCAGTCTTCACACGGAAGGCGGTCTTGGTGCATGTGGACAAGAAACGTCGTTCCGCCTATCGTCAACTGATCCATATGACTCAATTTCCTCGGGATACTAGCCTGCCTGGTAGGAGAAAGTCTCGTTCCTCGGTCATCTCCAGTTGAATTCGTAGGCTTCAAGAATGTCCCGTGTACAGATCCCATGTCCACCAACCCCCACTCCCGTCTGCTCGCATCCCAATACGCCGTAGCATGCAGCTTTGATACCTCCATTTCCTTCAGGCGTATCTTCGGAGTCGTCGAACCAGCAGGAACCACATCACGTCCGAACTGAATCTCAGAATGTCCATCTATCACGCCCAGCCTGTGTTTGGATGATAAGATGGAAGTTCGAAGAACGATGAGGCGAAAAGTCGGCTGATTAGGTCTAAGAGCGATTAACGTGCGCTGAGATGTCAGAAGGGGGTCTGGGTCGTGGAATGAGGTAGTCGAAGACTCTCCAGGCCATTCGTACGAAGGATCATAGTCTTCTCCGGGAGTTGAGACACCCGATTCAAGAATCTCGCCTTCTTCGGATTCCATTGCGTAGTTCTGTAGAGACAGAAAAGGACCGACGTCAACGTGAATTCATACGTTTTTAAAGGCCCTTTAGCCAGTCAATTATACCAGCATTTTATGCGGGGCCATGTGAGGTCGTAGTTCAGAGTGAACAGAGTCCGGCAATTACCGAGCTCGTTTCACTTTCAATCACCGGAGGTTCTTTGGCACAACGCTGTGTCTCCTACCATACTTACTTGCACTCACACAAAAGGCTAAGAGACCTAGGAACGAAGAAAGTTGACCGCTTTTTCCCCGTCGGCCCAGCCACAATCAACACCTTGAAGTTCTCGCAACTGCTCCCTTGGCATCTAGTAATAATAGAACGATTGGAGAAGTTTGGCACAGCCTGAAGCTTGTATTTTTTGCCTACATAGCCTTACCCACCACATCATGGAACATTTCTCCGAGGTCCTTATCCAGTTCTAAAGCTAGCCAGCCTCGTGCCAGTCTGATCACCCATCTCAGGAACTCTCTAAGTTTCTACTGAGCAAAGAGTGGCTTGTAAAATCCGACAGCCAGACTTCAACTCCATATCTTTTTGTTCGTTTCTGCGTCTGCTTTTTCAAAGCAAATATTTAAACTTGGGGCTCAGAAATTCTATTCGAATATCGTCGATCTCTCCTGTTGTGTGATCTTGACGGACACAAAATCGGTCTGGGCGGAAGGTGACCTTGCGCGTTCTGATGTTGTCGCGCTTTCTGACTAATATTGACGCGTGTCAGTGTTGACGAGCGCACAATTCGCTCGACGATGGCGTATCTGTAACGACGCGCTTGCACCGCCTTTCAGAGAAGCTCCAGAGGAGGAAGATGCTTGGAGAACAGAGACTCTGCAACTGCTTTCGAGAGCTCACACATTAGGTGCTGTGGAAGAAGTTTCTTTCGAAATTGTTCAAACAAGCTACGCTGTAAGTTTGTATCTTATCTTAGTATTTGACTTTATTCATTGAGCGATTGATCCTCAGGATATGGCCTTTGAATTGGGTTACGAGACCTTCAAATGGAGATGGGAAACGTGTTTCTTGGGCCACAAGGCCAGCGCTGAGGTCATATCAAAGCACCTTATCTTCCCTCTCATTAGTTTGAATCATTTGGCTTTCTCTTCTCCCCAAGCTATTACTGACCTATCAGATGCCGACGTTGAAAAAGCGAGTAAATTTAGGATTGTATACTTTTGCGTGGCGCTGAGGACTTTGCAATGCCACAGGCCGTCGACAAAGTGGGGCGGACCGCTCGGAGGTCACTTGATACCCACATCAAAAATGCGATATCAAAGCCTCGAATGGCCTCGACGCTTCGGCGCATGACCGCCTTGTTCAATTTCAGCCCCGATCTTCGTACGTATGAAAACTAATCCTGAATCCTCAAATAATTACTGAGAGTTCCTACATTCTATACATATCAGCGCCTGTTATCTCGACCGCTGAAAAGCCGGACCTGCAGGTCGCGCAAGTTGAACTCAAACATCCGGAACCTCCGGTACACCCCCGTTCTATCAGTGTTGCCCCGCCCGAGGTAATTTTATGGTAACTTACAGCCGACGCCCCCATTTAACTAGCTTCTCAAGGATATATCTCAAAGTTTAAAATCATCACATGTTGAAGACGGCAGCTCCCTAAAGCCACTGGTAGTCCCTGATGATGACAATTCAGTCACCGAAGAATCGGACGACGGAGACGACAATGTCATAAATGAAAAATTCCCGAATATATCATCTCAACCGCCTCCTAGTCTGATCCAACCCAAGCCTGTCAGCCAGACCATCCCTCGTTTATCCCCCATGCCGGCTGCGCATAGTAAACTTGATGAATTAGACTCAGATTCTTCCCAAGCTAGACCCGCGAAAAAACCAAAGCGATTGGTTCCAGAATCGTCAAGCGATGATGACAGTGAGGAGGAACGTAAGCGTCGCACGGCACAACTCAAGGGCGCTAGTGGGTCGGGAGGTGGAAGTGGAAGTGGCAAACGTGGAACTAGGCAACCCATCAAACGTGGGGGTAAACGGTTTTAGCGATATATGGATGATGTCGCACAGTGTCCACACTATGCCTGGTACCATCGTGGTTTTTACTTTTCAAATACCGCAAAAGTGTGGGTCTGTATGGCTTGATTATGTTCCCTTGTCCGCGCGGTTCGTGGATGCGTTCCGGATTGAACCCTTGTCGAGTGTCCCAAGCGACATGAGTTGTATGCTAAGTATGACAAGTAAAAATGGCGCGAGGAAGATATTCTCATGGTAGTAACACGAGTCGTAAGAAGGGTATAGCAGGAGGAAAAATTTTACGTACAGTTGATAAGTTACACATGAAGGTAGTTCGACGACAGCAGTAGCATGAGGACGACAATTGGATAGTGTTACAACGTGGTATATGATCAGGTTGATTTAATCCTGCGTCACCGCCGCCCAGTTAGACGGTCGAGTGCTGCAGTCTTGCATGCGTCACATATGTGATGGAACATATTTTGAATGCGTCGATTATCCGTCCATGTCTGTTAACCCCCAGCAATCAGTACAATAGTGCCGTGAGACGAGAAAAACGCGAACATTTGGACATCGGCAGTTAGGCGCCTTGTGTACGTGCGACGCGCTATTTTTGCAGTATTGTGAGCCACAATCAGTTGTCACTCCTGAATAATAAGCCATGACGAAATGCTTTGCAATTCGGAGCCAAGTTAGAAAAATGACAATGAACGACGAAGCGCATCCAGCTTACGCCACAGCCTCTGTACCAATCTCCGTATCTGTGTAAAATGACAGTCAGGAACTCGACACAAGAGAATTAAGATGGCTTGGAAGAAAGATAATCACACATCTTGGCTGCACATGTTTCGAGGTTATGATCGACCGAAGAATGTGTAAGTTTTGAGATGTGTCTGGAGACAGAGGGAAAACAAACTAAGAAAGGGGGGATAATGGACAGGAATAATCATATGGGCTCACCCATTTATACGAGCGTTGAATGAGAAAACGACACAAGGAACTCGGTGGTCACGCGACAAGGGGTCCACGGTAGTGAATTAGACTGGGAATCGCCTTCTAGATCATAGTAGATCACTTTGCGCGAACAACCCTGAGCGTTTCCTACGTGTATTTCCGAAGCTTCCGTCATTTACAGATCATCTAACCGGATGCCGAAGGCTCTGCAAGCCTCCAAAAAGGTCACGAGGAGACTCTGATAGACCCAAGAAGTGTCTTCTTCCAAACGCGAATACGTCTACCTACGGACCGGAAGCATTTTGTGCCAAGAATTAGACGAGAACGACCTCCACGGGAAATTACATTTTAAATCTTTTCAGGGAATTCGGTAACGAGGGCACGGGTTTTCAGCGTGGGCTCATTGTTCAAGTCGATCATGTGCATATTTACCTGAGTATTGGTGACTAACGAAAAGTCACGATGCTGTCTTGATAAGGGTCGAATTGACGAAAAGACTCACTGATAAGGTGCGGATTCTATACATTAAGAGGCGCAAATACGTGTACAATACTTAAAGTACTTACGAATGGACTGGAAACTCTTGATTATCGTTATCACTGTCCGAAATCAGTAACCCATGAGGTCATGCAGTGTCGTCGACCCTGGGACGCACCCTTTCGACATCAGAAG
Source organism: Termitomyces sp. T27 (assembly GCA_017657375.1). Classification (NCBI taxonomy): domain Eukaryota; kingdom Fungi; phylum Basidiomycota; class Agaricomycetes; order Agaricales; family Lyophyllaceae; genus Termitomyces; species Termitomyces sp. T27. Next base: position 15,385 of record JAGGAW010017248.1, on the reverse strand, counting down.
ATACTCTAAATCTAAGCTCACTGAATTTTCTTCCACGTCCTCGTCTTCCATGGGCGCCGAGATGAAGATTTATTCAGTCAGTCAATTCCTATTCTGAGATGCATAAAACAACCAACCGAGGCTGATTTCCTGTGTGACTGTCGTATTCAAGTTGCGCAGACAGGAGCAGATCAGTGAGGAATTTGAGGATATTGTATAAGTAGAATCACAGAAAATCGAGTGAGATACAAAATTATGAAGCGGCCTGAAGATACTGTGTTCTGTGATACGCGTAGGCAATCATCGCAAATTCATCACATGCTTGACCTTGTGTAGACCAACCACTCAGGTCAGACGCCACTTCCTCTTATCGGTATCGCAGATGATCAAGTATAACGTGGACAACCATATCCAGCCTTAAGTTCCGCCTCATCTCAGAGCATGAGTACGGAAAATACTTCGGATAACAACGTTTGGTGGATAAGATAATGTATACCTCTGAGAGCCTGGAGTAGTCTCATTGCTCACTCGAAAAGTACGAACCTGTATCACAGATGAGACACCAAGGAACACCGTTGGCAACTTGTCATATGTATACGTTGGTGCCCCTTTTATATGACACGAAGCCCGAGCAAGATTTGAGCTGCTATTTGATGATTCTGATCCAGTTGATCAAAGTCCGACCTTGTAAAATGAGAAACATCACCGAAGACACCAGACCAGGGACTCCAAATATGATCAATGATTATCTATACCTTCGAATGTGGAAAGAAAAGCATAGGGATCTCAGCGATAATCATGGCGGAAGTATTTTGGCGGAGAGCAGTAGTGGGGCAAAGTCTAGTCAAACATGAATTGTCGGTCCAGGTATAGATCACCTTTAATCTTTTTCTGAGGATTTATGCCTATGTCGTGTTTCACGTTGGGAACAATCTCGAAGGATCAGCAGAGCCTCGCTATCCAACAACTTGAACTAACCAAGGAATGTTAACGATCATGCACAACTTGAAAGAGATGGAGGTCATCTCTGTCCTACAATTAGATAGCACCGTTCTCCTTAAATTAGGGCAACATCTTAGAATCATCGAACAGAGATTAAGAGGTAGTATTGTCCAACTCGAGCAACGGGAAGTACTTGTGAATGGGCTGCTCGGTTTGAGTCCAGGTCACGTTACTGGGATCAAAAATCACGCAACTGCACGGACGCCATCGGACGACAGTCACGACAGTGAGCTCGTTTTTTTTCCGATGGCTTCGACAGGTGTTACGTCTGAAGACATCCTTCAGGTATATACATTTGAAATAAGCTCTTACATATATTAATTGTTGTCTAGTCTGTCCTTGACCAGGCGTTTACTCCACCACCCTCAAAGCGCCAATCTGTGCCTCCCCCACCCAAGATAGAGCCTACGTCTGTGGAGAATGTAGCGACCCAAGAACCTCTCTCAGAGAATTCCATATCTTCTGGATCCACAAACGATTCATGGAAGGTCGCCTACGAATCACAACTTGAGACTTGGCGCGCTCAGTCCTCAGAGGCTCGTGAAAAAGCCGAGAAGGAGCGTGAACGCTGGGAAGCCGTCCGCGCAGCTGAAATGGAGGAGGACAAACATCTTCAGGCTCTCGGTACACTATATGAATCTCGCCCTGAGCCTATGGAACATGAACACGAAACAGGATGGGAAAACGTCACACAACACAGCGAACAGTCGTCCTTCACCTCTATGGGGGCCCAGTCACAAACTTCTGTGCAGTCTAGTGCAGCGCTGCCCGTAGAATCAAGCCAGGTTTGTAACTGAGATCAATTGGAAATCATCTGCCCAACATTGACTTTTCAATGTCCCAAGTCCACTGTACCCGCGGCCCCGTTGGAAGTTTCCCGCCCACATTCCCAGGCAGATACCGGAGAGGAATCTCAGAAATGGGAAGATATTCATTCATCTTTGACTTCATCTTATCCTTCTATTGAATACCCTGAACGCACGGACACTCCCTCGCCATCTCACCGGCACACCGTACCGCCCGCGGCAGCTCCTCTCTCCGCAACTCTGGCAATCTTCGACTCCACACTTTCCACACGCACCCGTGTGAAAGCCCTCTTCTCTTCCTTGGCCATCAATCTGTTACTTCCCTTCGTTAACGGAGTAATGCTCGGGTTCGGGGAAATATTTGCCAAGAATGTGGTGTTGCAGTGGTTTGGATGGAAGCCTGTGGGTCCTGGGTATGTCGCTGCCTCAACAGGCATCGGCTCTGGCATCAGACCAAAAACGTCATGGGACGAGCAACGGTAGTAAGCAAGCATTGGTATCTAGAGCGTATAATGATACTCGAGGTATCCGTATTCGATTGATAAGATAGATACGTGTGTAGTATGGTAGGCGACCAGCATACAGAGATAGAGTTGAAATCACAACCGGGCATTCTTGGGCATGCCTCTGATGGCCTGACGAACACCAAGATCACCTAATACATCTTCGGCTGTGAAAGATAACAAGTAAGTGGCTACAAAGCAGGACAACAAGAATAATGCCTCTACCTCCTCCCAAAATGCTATCACCCGAATACTGTCAATATCAAACCATAACCCAATTGCGGTAGAACTTACGCGTCGAAAGGAACAGTGCGATGATACTGTAAATAGAGATGAGCCGTGCGATGTGAAATATTGGTTGGAAAAGACTGACATGCTCTATGAATTGTCCCATTCCTGTCACAGTCAAGACAACCTCAAGAAGAGTAATAAGTAAACTAAGTAGCACACATACCAGTCTTAGTGATTCCACGCCCACCAAAGATCTTGAATAGAAATGTTAGTACTGGAATGACTAACTTCGGAGTTTCTAGAATTCGAACCTGGACAGCATCAGCGGCTGTTTCCTGGGCACTTCGTGTGGCGTGCATTTTAAGCAAGCCAATCGGACTAGAGAAAAATGTAGGCGCGTGGGCGGGAATAGGGAAAATGATGTGACATACCCGGCCAACTTTGAAGCCTGCTGCTTGTAGGACTAACGAGAATGTCAATGGGAAAAGAAGTGACCGAAAGGAGAGACGTTGACCATATTGTTCATCTGATACGTTATATTCTCGAGCCAGTTCTGTGTGCTCTCGACTCGCTCGATCATAGCGGCCAATTTGCTTCTAATTACTGCCTGGGAGTGAAGGGGTTTTCCAAACGCCTTACGTTGATTCACCCATCTGAGTCACATTGTGAGATTGTGAGAGGTTAATTGAGGGACACGATCAATCCAAAAGCTTACAAAAGGCATTCTTCAACAATCAGACGGTGGGACCTGGCGGACGAGCAACACATGACCCATCGTTCGTGGTTAAAGTTGCTACGAAAGAGTATGAGATAATGACACTTCCCAAACGCCGTGCGCTCGTACCTTAGCATGACAAAAATACCACTTCCTTCAGGGCCTAGAGTGTTCTGGACTGGTACCTTCACGTTATCGAACGTAACGAATGCCGTTCCTGCTGATGAGGACTACACAAAAAATTGTTTGTTAAAAAATAATCGCGAGGCCTTTATGGCTTAATGTGCGACGTACATAACTGGTCTTGATGGCCTTGGTCTCAACTCCCTCTCCGCGTTCAACGAGAATAACGGTGAAACCGTTCTGCGGCGACGTTAATGAAATTCGATGATCAGACAGACCAAAAATCGAGCGAACCTCTGTTCTGCAACCCACGGTAAAGCTGAAATTAATTTGGATAAAGCAAGATCCGTTAACGATGGTATAGAACCTACTAGTGTGCGAACCTAGAAAACCAAATCAGACTAAAGAAGAGCGGTCATGATGACATGCGTGTGACTCACGTTCCGTTTGTTATCCATTTTTTGCTGTGATAAAAAGACAACGTTAGAAGAAAAGAAAAGAACCGGACAAAGGAAAAGCCATATGTGATAACCAAGGACTGGCACTCACGTTCCATTAATAATCCAGTGTTTCCCATCCTCAGTCTTGACAGCCGAAGTTCGAAGCCCAGAGACATCGCTTCCCGCGAAAGCCTCAGAGATGGCGAGACAGATAGGCTTCTGACCGGACAAAACATCAGGAATCACTCTCGCTTTGATTTCGGCACTGCCGAAATTCAGGACTGGCGGTAAACCAATGACTGAGCCACTCATTAAGCCTGCGTACTCAGTTTTGACATAGTTTCCAATCAAGAGAAGGGGAAATTGTACCGTCACCGTAGCCACGCTGACCACATCGGGCAAACTCCTGAGTTATGATAAGCTAAGAAAAAAATTATCAGAGTGGTTCATGGATAGAGACTGGTACAAGTATCGTGTACCTCATGGAAGTAGTCAAACTTAGTGATCAACATGTTAGCGATGCAAATAATCAAAAGACCCACAAAACTGAACCAACCTGCTCAGGTGTAACCAAGCCGTCCATGAGTTTCAATCCTGTGATGTGGAGCGCATGAGGCAGTCGATAAATGCGTGAGAGTGCAAAATTCGGCGTACCCTTCAAATGTTTGCCTGGGCCCATGCGCATGGCGTGAAGGTTCATTTTCCTTAAGACCGAGTGAGGAATGGATCACTACATGCGGGACCATATGAACTTACTCCATAGCTTCTATGACACCTTTACTTGGTGGTTTGCCGTCCGCTTCTCTAGCCTGATAAGTGTTAGATCCAAAGAAATGGCATGGTGAATGTGAGGTAACTGACGATGGCGTCAGGAGTGATTATTTCATCGACAAAGTTCCTGACAGCCTTCTGGAACTTCCGATGGTTCTGCAAGAGACATAATCAGACCCTTGACTCAGCGTCGAATGAAGGCAAAGGAACCTCAGTAAAGTATGGGCTAAAGTAGCCATCTGACAACCAGGTGGGTTCCGCGTATGGGACTTTACTTAGTTCTCCCACTATACGACTGTGGATGACGCTCTTTTCCCCTTCGATAACGCCTACCTGAAGGCGAGCATACTGAGGCTTTGCGATAATTTCATGTCGGTGGAGTCCGTAGAAAGCATCGGTGGCGTCTTGTCCAGCTAATGTTGAATGGGTTAGCGTGGGATTGACGAACGCGGTGGTGTGACGCACAAATGTCTTCGTCCAAGAAGACCGAAGCACCACCTGGGTGAAGATCCTTGAACCTGGAAACGTCGTACACCTTTCCATCGATAATGATCCACTAGAAGACACGTTCTCAATAAAGAGCTGTCTCCTATTTCGTAGACTTACGATATCTCCTTCTTTGTTATGCTGGGTGATGGTGCTGTATTTAGCCTTCGTTAGTGAAGGAGTGAAGAATTCCTACCTTTGCGACCTCGTCGCGAGTATAGGTCTTCAGCTCTTTAGATACCATTTCAAGTGGACAGGTGGAGAAGGCAGGAGGTCGTCTCAAGACGTTAGCCGCACTGACTTCAATCAAACAGAGACATATAACTGCCTTTCTTACATGTGATTCAGTTCCAACCCATATGAAATTATATAACGTCATAATCCACGTGGCTCGCGATCAAATCAACTATCAAAATATCTACGTAATCAATTCGATGAGATCTTATCGAATAAGTAGGAAATTTGAATTCGGGCCTGGCATCTGCTATAAGTATTCACCAAAGCGCAAAAGCAGTTTCATCCGTCACACCTAGAGACGCGCATTCTTTGGCATTTGCTTCAATGCTTGCCGGACCCCTAGATCTCCAAGAACATCTTCCGCTAGATGAACGCAACGCATCATCAGTCTCGGTAACAGCCTTCGCCGTCACGGTATGGCCACTTACTTCCACCCAGAATTCTAGAGAAATGGATATAAATAACAACAGACGATAGAAATCAGATCTTGGAGACTTACGCATCGAAGGCAATGTTTGTGTGATACTGTTCTTTCATGTAAATATCAAACATCCAGCAGATGAGGAGGACAGCACTGACATGTTCAATGAATCGACCCATTCCTAACCAAAGTAAGATATAATTTCTTGGCATACGAGACATGTCATACGTACCCGTCTTTGTAATCCCTCGCCCACCAAAGATCTTGAGAAGAAATTAATCAAGTGCACACTAGCAAATAGGTCGGATCAACGGACCTGCACAGCGTCTTTCGCCGTGAGTTGAGCGGTCTCTGTGCAATGTTTTTTCAATAACGCGATTTGGCTGGTCAAAGATGCCAGGTCACAATTGCGATGACTCGATATAAAACTTGACACACCCAGCTAAAAGTGCAGACTGCTGTTTATAGTTCATTTGGCACATCTGGTACGTGATGCTCTCGAGCCATGCTTGAGCGCTCTCTATACGGGCGATCATCGCAGCCAGCTTCGACCGGATGACGGCTTGGGAATTCAGAGGTCTGCCGAATACTTTGCGTTGTGTCGTCCATCTTTAGTTCTATCAGCATGCCAACATGCACAACGAAGAGAATAGAGCGTCCTACTTCAAACATTCTTCGATGACAAGGCGCTGGGCACCAATACTGCTACAGCACATGGCCCATCTAAAACCATTAAATGAGATCAGGCATTGTTTAGTCAAAAGCTTCCCACCTTTCGTGATTGAAATTGCTCAGAATGACGACTAAACCTTCTCCGTTATCCGGTCCCAACACATTCTCTGCAGGAACTTTGACCTTATCAAATGTCACGAAGGCAGTCCCAGAAGCAGGGCCGTAGGTTGTGTTGATGTGTTTCGTCTCGACTCCCTCACCGCGTCCAATCAGAAGGACTATCATGCCCTTTTCTGTGCGGCAACCAGTCACAAAGTAGTCTGCGAAGTGACCATTTGTAATCCATTTCTTCCACCACCACCACTCGTCAATTTATAGAGGTAATTTTCCATTCGGACGAAGACATACCTTTGTGCCTGTAAGAAATAAGTACCATCTCAATCATTTGCAGGTTGAGTCCACTCACCAGTGACAGTGTAATATGTTCCATCAGCAGACTTCTTTGCAAATGTTCTCGTGCCAGCAACATCGCTACCTGCAAACGCCTCACTGATAGCCAAGCATACAAGCTTCTTGCCGTCCAGTACTTCCCCGAGGATCTTTTCTCGCAGGGCAGGTTTCGCGAAGTTCTTGATAGCAGGAAGCCCTATGAAGGTTCCTCCGGCCACTCCATCGTGGTAGCCGCGCGCATGGATACGCGACATCTCCTGGGACATGATCAACTCGTGGAAGCAGTCGAACTGTGTGAGCATTGGGAACGCATCAACAACGAGAGCAGGACTTGCAGATAAAGGTGTACCTCCTCTGGCTTCACCGTCCCGTTCATGAGGGTACGTCCTTTCAGGTGTTCCCCTGGACCAAGTCGCATAGCATGGATGTTTAAGTTCGCTATCGCATCAAACACAGCCTTCCCTGGTTTCTTGCCTTTCTCCTGAAGAGCCTGTGCATCTGGGAACAGTACCTCGTCCACAAATGTCCTCAAGACCTTTTGGAACTCTCGATGATGCTATAACACACAGCCTTTAAGATAAGTAAAGCCGAGGATTAAGCAGAAGTACGCACGTCTTTGTAGTAGGGAGTGTGATAACCCACCGTCAACCAAGTCGGCTCAGCATATGGTACTTTGCTTAGAGCTCCAACCTCTCGAGGAAAGATGGTCTGTTTCTGTCCCACGACAGTTCCAATTTGAAGGCGAGCGTATTGGGGTCGCTGCAATACTTCATAACGATGGAGACCGAAAAATATCTCCGTCGCGTCCTGACCGGCTACCACACTCAATTTGACATTTTATCCGAGATCACTGGATATCCTTACCAACGTCGCTCTCCAAAAGAACGGAGAGACCACCAGGATGCATCGCCCCGAACTTCGACAAGTCATACACTTTCGAGTCGATAATAATCCACTGTAGATGCTTGAGTCCAATGTCCATATTGCCGACGAGACGGTCACGAAGACGTACCAGATCACCTGGTTTCACATGCTGAAACGTCGAATTAGCACAGGAAGCTCGTATGGAATAGGTTCACATACCTTCGCCACTTCCTCTGTCGTATGTTCCTTGAGAGCCATTGTCGCAATCTTTTGGTTGTTTTTAGGAAAGCTACTGCAAGCGCAAGGTATTTATGCAGAGGACACCGAGTAATCAAACATGTCTGATGGCTTTACGACAGCGAAGTTGGGGATCATGGATACGCTGAACCAACTCCTGTTGTTGGCAGACCAGAGTCACTGATCATTTGTGATCAATGCACCAATGTCATAAAGTTCGGGCCGTTTATGTAAGTAACCGAAATATATGTCTTCAGAGTCTAAATTGTCGACTGATACTTATCACAAGGTTTGCAATACTTCATTAAAGGCGAGTATTCCTAGGCATCAATCTCAGTGCTTGTCGTACGCCAAGGTCACCCAAAACATCTTCAGCTGAAGGAAATTGAATGTCAGAAGTAGTTTGAGAAGTGAAGAATAAGAACGAACCTCCCCCTCCAACAGCGTCAATGAGCAATGTTCGATGATACTTAGGTTCAGAAGATCAGAGGCAGTTACATGCAGATGTAAAAGATCTCACATGCTCAATGAATCTGCCCATTCCGGAACGAGTGATGCCGCGTCCTCCGAATATCTGTTAACAGGTAAGGAAGAGGTTAAGGACTGGGAACGAGCGGACCTGAACAGCGTCTCTGGCAGTGTCTTGGATCCTCTGTGTTGTGTACATTTTCAAGAAAGCGATTTGACTACGAAAAACAGTGAGAATCAGTATATAGAAGGTGGCGACTTCTCTCACCCCGCTAGATATGTCGCCTGCTGTCGGTAATTCACCTGTGTCATTTGGTACGTGATAGCTTCGAGCCAGTTCTGGGAGCTTTCAATGCGAGTAATCATGGCAGCAAGTTTTAACCGCACAACGGCCTGAGAGACAAGGGGTTTTCCGAAGACTTCTCTTTGGACACTCCATCTGTTAGAGATAGGTTTAGCGGTTTATGTAGACAGTGACCCCCAGCATCACATACTTTAGACATTCTTCAAGAATCGTTCTTTGAGCTGACACAGCACCGCACATGAGTCCCCACCTGTTTCAACATCTGGAATTGACATGCAATGATAGAGTTACGGTCTCACCTTTCATGATTGAAATTACTTAAAATGACTTGCAATCCTTTCTCTTCTACACCTACAGTATTTTCAAATGGAACGTACACATTGTCGAAAGTAACGTATGCAGTTCCTGCTGCACCCGAGTAGGACGTTGGTATAGGTGTGGTTTTCACACCATCACCCCTAGGAATAACAAGGACTGTGATCCCGCCACCCTCGGTCTTACAGGCAACAGTGAAATAGTCTGCGAACATAGCATTCGTGATCCATTTCTATAGGAATCGGTCAGCCCGAGAGAATATCGATCACCGAACAATGACTCAACGACAGACCTTCCTAAAAATCTACATGAGTTGATCTTTCGAATTGAAGGCATAGCATATCCTTACGTTCCGTTTACAACCCATTTACCATTTACCCGTTTTGCAGTACACCGAAGGCCTGCAACATCACTACCGGCAAATGGCTCCGTTACAGCAAGGCAGATGAATTTTTTGCCCTCCAAGATTTCAGGAGCAATCTTGTCTTTTAACGCAGGTTTGGCAAAATTCAGTATAGGAGGTAGTCCTGATGTTTGGTTCAGTCATCCACGGTAGTCTGATGACAAGGCACGGTTCACCTATGCATGTACCACCTCCAAGACCATCGCTATACCCTCGCGCACGGATTCGAGCCAGCTCCTGATGTATGATCAGCTCGTGAAAACAGTCAAACTGTAAGTTTCAGATGAATCCCGCAGGGTTTCACGAATGTGATAGAACTATTCACTTCTTCGGATGTGACAACTCCGTCCATCAAGACACGTCCTTTGAGGTGCTTCCCAGGACCCAATCTCATGGCAATCAGGTTCAGTCGCGCCATTTCTGCAAACACATGCTTCGACGGTGGTTTCCCATCGTCTTCACGAGCCTGGGCATCAGGGAAGACCACCTCTTCAACAAACTTCCTCACAGCAGTCTGGAATCGACGATGATGCTGAAGCCCAGTGAACTTACAGGGGGCAGGACATAAAGGAATGGACATACATTTTTATAGTATGGAGAGTGATATCCAGGTGTCAACCACGTCGGCTCAGCGTAGGGGACACTGCTGAATGATCCTGAAGTTACGACGCTGAACGTAAAACGTGGCTCGTCGTTTTTGACGCGTCCGATCCTGAGACGAGTGTATTGGGACTTCTGGAGGATTTCGGAGCGGTGAAGGCTATAAAAGACTTCCGTCGCGTCTTTTCCAGCTGTGGTGGATCTGAATGATTGCTCACGGGTGGAAATGGCTGGGCGTACCGACATTCTCATCTAGAAGCACTGAACGGCCGCCAGGATGTAGCGATAGAAACTTGGTAAGGTCGTAGACAAAACCATCAATGATGAGCCACTGAAGTTGGAACTCTTCTCAAAAAACTGATGGCGCGTCTGCGTGCGAACAGTTCACTCACCAGGTCGTCTGGTTTGTTATGCTGGGGAATTGGCATAAGATCATTGTGTGGCTACATAAGTCCAAACTTGGCAAATACCTTGGCTACAATTTCTTCAGCGTAGTAAACATTCAAAGTCATTGGACTCGCCAGACTATCGTAGCGTAAGATAAGAAACGAAATGTCTATCAAGCGTCAGTGGTTGTACATGGGAAAATGTGTCCTGATATGGTCCGGCCCACGAAGACGGCTTGTTAGAGTTCTCAGTTTGGGACAGTCCGTCTGACCTGTAGGGTAATAGAATCACCCAAGGATCATGCAACGAAAGGTGATGAAGGAGAAGCTCAAGCGACTCATTGTATTCATTGGACCAAAATATATGAGGCATACAACAAGATGACAACTATATATTACGACTTACGGTGAACGTTTGTGCAGGTCTATGTATGTGCTCCAAGACACGAAATAATAAGAGAGCGACAGACTCATATCAAGCATCTTCGTAGGCGAGCATTCCTGGGCATCTGACGAAGAGCCTGTCGTACACCGAGGTCTCTCAGAACGTCTTTCCGCTGCATAACATGAGAGTCGATTTAATCGACAGGTCGTTAAGTAAACTGGAAAGGACACGAACCTCCTCCAAGGATTCTGTATAACATGATACAACGAGTAGGATAATGAACAAGTGACAGTGAAAACAATTACACGTCGAAAGGAACAATCCGATGGCACTAACGCTACCCGCATGCCATGCCCGACTGACACATAATGAACTCTAGTGTTTAGGGTTATAAACATCATGCATCAACACTCACCGTTCATAATACCTGCCGTTGTTGAACAGAACGTCTTGATTGGTTTGGTCTCGACATCCTCTTGTCGCTCAATAAGCACCTTCATACCACATTGATCATTCCGGCAACCTACAATGAAGTAATCCCCGAAAGTGGCATTGGTGATCTATTTTCGACCACGAACATGACGGAACGAGGAGTTACCGCACTAAACCGTCGGAAAACAGAAACCAACCTGGTGTTCCAGTAACGACTTAACTTCCATCTTAGCCGTCTTACTTCACCCTTTTTGCAAAAGTCTTGGGTCTCTCACATAAAACATAACAGATCTCCATGTCTGCCTCCTGTGTAGAACTTTGGGAAGCTTCCTCGTTAATTCTGGAGGAAGTGTTTTCTGGCAAGTACATTTACTTTGCGATTGCTGAAGCCTTTGCCCGAAGTGACGTTGCGGGACACAGAGACAATGATAGCGGAAGACTCACCGATGGATGTTCCCGCTTCTAAACCGTCATAATAATCGCGCGCATTTCTCCTAGCAACTTCTTGGCCCATGATGAGCCCATAGTCGAACTGGGCATACACTCAATTTACCAATGGCCAATGGCGTGCCTCCTCAGGCCTCAGGCTTTACAAGCATATCCATCAAAACGCGTCCCTTCAGATGTTTTCCAGGTCCTGGTCGCATAGTGATTATATTAAGCTTTGTCATCTCGTCAAAAACGTTCTGGGAGGCCTCTTTCCAACTTCTTCGCGGGCCTACACGTTCGGTGAGAGGATCGTCTCGATGAACTTCATAAACGCCACTTGGAATCGACGATGGTACTGAATTGTCGTACATAAATAGAGAACCCAATCAAGTAATCAAGCAGACTGATGAAAATCTGTTACTCCTCACCAACGACAATGCCAATTTACAACCTTGCGTACTGTGGTTTGAGTAGGACCTCAGGCCTCAGGCCTCAGATCGGTGGAAACTGAAAGTGTCCGATACGTAGCATCCTGGCCAGCTAAATTTTTTGTGTTGTTGCGCGTTATCTGTTGAAAGTCAAGGATTTTATGATATAGCATTGGTACCAACTTGTTTGTTGGTCAGAATAGAACCGCCAACTTGAAGATGTGCATCGCTGCGAATCTTGATAAGTCATAAACTTTAGAGACCACCATGATTCACTGTTGTCAACAGGCATGTTGTGTTATGCTAAGTGATGGTAGAGGAATGACATGTCGGACGCACAAAAGTCACTGACTCACTGGGGTTGTTATATCTGGCGAACTTTTCTCTCGTGTATGTACTCTTTCGTCTCCTTTGTTTCTTGCAAGTTGTCGGTAAGGATTCCAGCAAAATTTTCAGAGTAATCTTGAATTTTGATACGTGAACGACGTGGTTGTCAATGTATATCATTATGGTTACCTCGGCCCTGGGTGTCCCGGTGGCCTCCATTCACCGTCAATCGGAAAAGTTTCGAAACTAATTATCGTACCAAATGTTACACAGGTTACGTGTGCCAGATCAAAACGTGCAGAGGACTCCTTATTATACCACCACAAGCACTGCTTCCGATGCTTGCACAATAATTTGTCCACCAGATATCTTCTCTTCGGTAAGGTTTCCGGCTGCCAAACCCGAAGCATAATTCTGACCTGCCCATGTCGTTACATTCGCCTCTTTGATATCAGCACCCGGTGCGGACAAACGATGCACGACAACGGGTTGTTGGGGATTCTGCAAGAAACTAGAAATGTCAAATGTTGTCATTGGGCGAGGGATGGTCTGTGTCTGGTTGAAAATCTCGAGGTTGAGGAGGGCGAATTTTGTCGGGAACTCATTCCCTGAAGATGACTCGATATCCCAAAATCCATACACGACTAACTGTCCCTCTGACGTGTCTCCAAGAGCTGTGGTTATGGTCGATCCATTAGCCTGTCTGCCAGGGTAGATATTCGCTATCTTGAGCGTCTTGGAGTGGCCCAAGGTCTCCGCGACGAACAAATATGCTGAATACGATGGGAATACCTGGACTGGCCCATTCGTGTTTTGGACAGGATACCTAAGCGAAATTCATTTTCAACACTCGTTACTCTTGCGGAAGCACAAACCAAAGATCATAGAAACTCAATCCTAGAGAAAGATGCTGTCGAGAAAGCCTTGTTAAACATAGGATGGACCTGACACACCTCCGTGATTGAGCTGTGTACTACTTTGTAGAGCCAAGGGGCCTCCCTGGTGAATATACAAGCTTGTAACGTTGGTACGCTTATCTTTATGACATGTAAGAGAAATAGCAAACCGAGAGACATTGAGAGACGCTGCATAAAGTGTGGTATCAACCTGAAGACCGTCAACTTATAGCAAAAATCGCGAGAGTGGAACAGCTCACTAGCCATAATGCTTGTCCAAACGTGTTGCTGACACCGTCTTTTCCTGAACAAGAAACTGAGTTGTATTCGCCTGGTATTGACTCGGAATCAGCACCCCTAGCAATAAAGTAGGAGAAACGTACCAACGAGGAAAGAGTGAGGTCCAAGTTGTTCGCGGACGGACTTGATACGCGGTTGCCAAAGGTCCAGATACCTATAATGCTGTTACGATTTCAGCACAACAGAAGACCAAAGCCTGGCGTACATTGCCAGACGCGTATGGTTGACCTATGAAAAAA
>JAGGAW010017247.1:0-27277 GCA_017657375.1 Termitomyces sp. T27 | reverse complement strand
AAGGGTCATTGCGACATGACTGTGAGCTGCTGCCCTGAAGTGTCAGTTGACCTGAGACAAATTGGCGAGGTCTCAAATATTGAGTTGTTTGAAGATACAGAAATAAACTTCCACCGAAAGTTGTAACAACAGCTGGTCTCTCCTGCATCTAATTTTCTTACTTACAAAATAATGAATCAAAGCATCCTCAGAAGCGAAATAATCTGTCTTACGAGGTGAGGCCATGTTGTATTCAGGAAGCTCGGTTGTAATCAGGTAATGAAGGAGGAGACATGGCTGGTGGTTATAATGTAGATGTGAATGTAGCGAAACAAGTAGGTGAAAGCATTATATAGCTACAGTACTGGTGGCTGACACGGCTGACAAAAGTTCAAGATCCAATCAGTGCTCCCTGACCCTCTTGTCGTGGTGGCTGCTTCTCAGGAATTTGATGTTGTTAACCTGCTCACTGTGACATGAGTAGCGGGCTCTGCGGTTTGTAAAAGCGCCCTGTGTCGTTATTCTTGAGGTATAACATCTAAGTATATCGCACTTACTTGAACTGCTACTCGTTCATCACGTGCGTCGCGTCGTGTCACGCTTTCAACAAAATTAGTAAGTACTGTAGTACTTGACACACAGTCACTTTGATGACTCTACTGTATTGATTGTACGTAGTCAGATGATAGTGTGTATTGATAGCTGGAAGAAATTACTCGCTAATACAGCTTCTGAAGAGTAACTAGCTGAGTACCCGTGTCTAAGACGCGTCGAGTCACACCAAACGCCGATCACTCATCTTTGCTGATATTTGGTCGCGTTGGTCCGGTGATTAATAAGACCATCATGATCAGTATGAACTAAGTACTTAGTCTCTAAAAACCTCCAACACCCTACACTGATTTCGCGTGGCCATGAGCTACAAAGAGAACAATATAATGGGTTCTAACTTATCTGTGCGCTTACTCTTCACTTATCAATAAAATGCCTTGGACTCACGGCGTCACTTGCATAACCTCAGTCTATTCCCGTGAAAGTTGAACCTCGGGAAACTGTCATAACACCCTTAGCGCGTTCAAACTCAATGAATCATGAGTCTGACTCCAACACCTCCAAAACTGTCAAGGTAAAACCAGAACAAATGGATGCTGCTCGTGTTGTACGCGTTTCATTAATTAGTTACCGTGCAACTTCGTCTCACTTATGTTGAATTTTCCAGTTTCTTGAGAGGAATCTTCCGGTTCCTGGGTACGCTCAGAGCAATGCGACAGGTTCGTCACAGACGTGGTCAGCTCCACAAGACTTTGTTGTTGCGAAACATGAAGATGTCAACATGGAAGACGTGACAAACGCCGTCGCGTCCGCCATTCCGAAGCGCACTTTTTTCACACTCTATAACTCGTCTAAGGAGATTAAATATGCGCCGGAAGAGGCACTCAAGGAAGGGCTAGGCATGGTGTCGTCAATTAAGTCCAGCCTGAAACACTTGCAACTTGGAAGTAAGCTCCGTCAAGAGGTCTGGATGCGTGAGTTAGAAAGGTAGGAGTTTGATAATCAATCTCGTAGTTTCAAGCTAGCTAAACATTCTTGTAGTCTCACAAGTCAGGGCGCTCCGACCACCCTGATTGCTGTATGTGGTGGTAAGTTGTCATTAAGCATCGTTGTCTTACTCTTGGTACTGACCGTCATGTATTCTAGCAACTGGAGCAGGGAAATCTTCGATCTTAAATGCTATCCTGGATGGTATATTAGAATTGTCTCTCACTGTCTCATGCGTTAACAATTCCATGTGTATAGATAATATTGTTCCCACCAGCGGCATGCGCGGTATGTCCTCTTTTTTGACCTGCAATGCTACACCTGACGCATGCCATTAGCATGCACTGCCGTTGTCACAG
The DNA here is from genome assembly GCA_017657375.1 of Termitomyces sp. T27. NCBI lineage: Eukaryota > Fungi > Basidiomycota > Agaricomycetes > Agaricales > Lyophyllaceae > Termitomyces > Termitomyces sp. T27. The sequence continues at coordinate 25,400 of JAGGAW010017247.1, read as the reverse complement.
AACTTGCCTACCACGACAAGCCAACCATCGACGCCGATGTTTCCTTTTTGTCCGAGACTGAGTGGAAAGAAGAGCTTGCCATCCTTCTTACTGACCTCATCGACGAGGATGGGAATCTCAAGCGAAGTGCAGACCTCAAGAGTGATGCTGGAGTTGCTTGGTCCAAGGTATCTTTGAAAAAAAAAAAAGAAGAAAACTCTTGATGCCTTCTGATCGCTATTGGTCTAGGTCCACGCCGTTTATCCCAATATTTCTCAAGAGCAATTGGTACATATGTCCGCCGACCAGATCATCGCTAGAGATCAATGTTTGGCCAATTGCACGTCGCTGTATCGGTGGTCACTGACTTGCAATTGATCGCAGCTATCGCAAAGATCCTCGGAACCACCAAGAACATCGTTGCAGGGGATTCTAAGAGCTTTGCGAAAGAAATAGGAAAGTACATCGATTCCAAGGACCAAAGACGAGGCGACAAAAAGAAAGATAAGGAGAAGAAATCAAAGGAAAAGACTCTGATGGACAAGGTGAGGGCAGCAAGCGGCATCTCACGGTTTAAAGACAAGATGGCCGATGTCAATACGCCTGCCCTCTGGCCTCTCATTCGCCAAGTCAATGTACGGTGTAACGCCGCCGCCTTGTCATCCGGTGCTATCTTGGTTGACCTTCCTGGTACAAACCCTACTCGCATCTTCGTTGAAATGTTTACAACCCTTGATCACTTGTATCCAGGTGTGGCCGATGCGAATGCTGCTAGGAACAACATTGCTAAAGACTATATGAAGAAGTGTGATTGCATTTGGATTCTTGCTCCCATTACTAGAGCTGTCGACGACAAAACTGCGAGGGGTAATGTCGAGTTATATAGATAGCACATGAAACTCACATCAATGATTTTCTAGATTTGCTTGGGGATGCTTTTAAAATGCAGCTCATGAGTGCGTTATTTGTCTTATCATGTTTTCCTTTCATGACTGGAATTTCCTCCCAGTGGGTAAGAGAACCAATTTCGTCCATGATTTCGATATACCACCTTGACACACACCACCTCTATTTCACAGATGGGAAGTAAGTACCCCATCGAATATCAATTTTCCTATTTCTTGATATTTACTTTACGTTAGTTATGATGACCATACGATTACTTTCATTGGTATGAATGATGCAGTGATGTAATGACGCGTTTCTGAGCCATGTTTTCCCATAGCTAGCAAGTGTGATGATGTCTCATGCTCAGAAGTCATCCGCGCCCTACAACTCGAGGATGACCCTGAATTAGAAGAAATCGAGGAGCACCTCGAGTCTTTTGATCAAGACACGTCTACTTGGAAGAAGACCAAAGTTTCCGCGGAAAGATCTGTCAAAGGTGAAACATCATTCAGACTGACCGAGTTGTTACTAATTTTTGTCCAGCTATTGAGAAGGAGCTCAAGGGGCTGCGAGAAGTTCTCGCCGAATATGAAGAACATCTTGACGCTTTGAGGGATGGAAAGTCCTTTGTCCCTCGTCTCACCGCGAAGAATAGTAAGCAAAGCAAAGCCAAAACCAAGAAAGCCTCAGGATCAAGGAAGCGAAAAAATGCTCGTGGTGGCAAAGAGGGGTCATCTAAACGGCTCCGCACCAGCGATATCGATGACAATGAGTCCATAGACTCTGACAGTGACTCGGATATTGATAGCGACGACGACTTCGAAGAGAGTGACAAAGACTCTGAAGATGGGATCGACTCCGATGAAGAATCCACTAAATCTGATGCAGAATCGGATTTGGGTAGTGACGAGGGGGAAGATGGAGAAGATGACAATGAGGAAGTGACGCAAGGGTTGCTCAAAGAGAAAATCAAGGAAACCAAAGGCAGTATCAGGTCAGCACGCGAGCGCCATTCGAAGGCCCGCAAGCTGAAGAAAGGCGCCAACGACGCCTTGGCAACTTTAAAGAAGAACATTGCTAAGGTACAACGGGAGAAGAACGCTTTCTGTTCTAAAAAACGCTCCGAAGTAGATCATCTCATTACCTCACCGGCAGCTGCTAATGTGTTTTCCCAGTTCTCCAAAGACGTTCTTAAAGAGGACTTCAGAGTTGGACTAAAAGACCTGGATGGTTTGTTCTGTAGTGATGCCCGCCTAGCCTTATTGGCTGACATGATTACCTTAACTCTGCAGACGCCGCTGCAGAAGAGCGCGATCCTAACAATTTTAATCCCAGTCAGAATATTCGAGGTATGTCGTTTTTTGTATGCGTGGGTTATTTTATCAATGTCAATTTTCAGATTACGACGGTATCGACCTTCCCGTGTTCACTTGCTCCAGCCGTGACTATGTTCGTCTCAAAGGTTGTATTTCTTTAAGCATGTTGGACCAATTGATTTACGATGGCCTCCTCCAGGCCAAGTGAAAGGGGATGGTGAACCCATATGTTTCACTAGCCTCGAGGACACTGGTATTCCTGATCTTCAACAATGGTGTCATCAGTTGACTGTATCATCACGGGAGCGGTCCGCGAGAAACTTTTTAGCTCACCTCAAGACATTTACTACATCCGTCCAATCATATGTTCAGGGTATTGGTGATGTTACCACTGCAGACCGCGAAGACTTGCGATGCAAGTGGGAGTCATCTGGCAACTTCAATTATGATTACAACACTCAGGATGATCAATATGGTGGTCATGGTGTATGGGCCAATCCGGATGATCCTGACCCCTTTGCAGCAATTCTTGGTGATCTTGGTGGTAGTTTGGGGGCTGCTTTGTACTCAATGAACCAACCGAAACCTGTTCCGAAGGTTGATGAATATGGGCATCCTGTAGGGATTGCCCCACGGCTTGCATTGGTGAGATTTAAATAACTATTCAAGCGCAATCCTGACTCTCAGATTCTTTGTTTTGAAAGGAGTTCTCTAAGTTGGTTGATAAATGTGTCAAAGATCTCCAGGAGCACTTCAAAGATGGTCTGGAAGATAAATGTAAAGTTGGTGCTGTGAATGTAAGACTTGTCAGTTTATTTCAATCATGACAATGGATAACATGCTCCTCAGGCTGCTACTGCTGCCGTCACAACCACCGATGAATTTGCTTCCTCAATGCATTGGGCTACTTACCGAGCAAGTGAGTGCAAGCCAAGTTTTCAAGCATGTTTTGCATTACTTACAAAATTATAGCACTTCGTCGTCATGGTTCATGGCGCAGGGATCTCAACGTGGAACTAATTGCACCTTTCACACGGAACATTGCTCATTCTTGGAGTCAAGTTTTTGAGTCAGACCTATTTGGTCCTTTTGAAGTTGCTTCTATATCTTCAATCAACAAACTCCTCAAAGATGTCGAGGATTCAGCGGCTCAGGGTCTTAAGGACCGGGCTAGAATGCAAGGTGAACAATGTCTCGAAGAAGCCCGTGTTGCTCTCAAGAAGACTATGGAGGTGGTACGAGAGACGATGAACAATGAGCAGAAGGAAGTATCAAGGTGCATGGCACCTCATGTCCAATCACAGCTCATTGAAGGTTACAATTGTGCAATGGAAGAAAGAGGAACGGGGAGCGTGGCACGTCAAAAGGTAATAGTTTCTTGCCATCTACATTTCAAGATAAACCTACCCAATTGCATTGTTATCTAGTCCTATTTCCGCGGGTTCATCAGTGGTTGTAAGGACGAGATCTTCGACGATGGTGCCGATGTCGTGATGGGCCGCCTAACAAAAGCTGCAGATGCAGTAGGTGATGCTCTTGACAGTGCTCTGGGACAGCTTGCGCAGAAGGTGCATTGAGCAATCTTCATGCTTGAAAGCTCATCTTAACATCTCTTCTATTTTGTCAGATCGAGGTCAACTTGTCCATCCTCTGGGAAGGTACCCGTGACGATCCCGTTCAAGTTAGGGCACGCACAGACATCATGGGTATTGTCAAAACAGTACTTGAACACATAGAGTACTGGTCTATGGCCCAAGAGACAAAACATGCCAACAAGAGGAACGACGACGATGATGCCATGGATCTATAGTCATCAAAATTACTGATTTGACTACTTGTCTTGGCGAAATATCCTTTTGATCCACTTTACGAACGGCTGTTTAACAGTTGGTATACTCGTAGAATGACATCTGCGCACTCCTTGCATATAATGAGAGGATGTGTCCAAGGATGAGAATTAGCTAGTTGTCGAGATCATAAACTGGCCATATGTAGCAAAATAATACAGAGTTACAGTCGTCCATTTATGTCATCTTTTTCCGCTCGAAATTCATCGAAGAAATGATCAATTAACTTTCATCAAGGCCCTGCGTCCACTCAGACTCGGTATATAGGACGTCCTTTTCGATCGACCTCGGCTCCCGTACGTGGATCGGAATACCGCTGCCTGCGCGAATATCCCATGAATCCCCAAGTCCCTTTATTGTTCCTATACTTGAAGGGACCCCGTGGTGCTAAACCGAAGAAGCGGCGCAGACGTTCTCCAAACGAAAGTTGATAATAGCCTGGCGCATATGTCCCATAAGCAGGATAACCAGGTTGCTGTGAGCGTGATCAGTGTGGGCACGCACAATGAAGAAGACAAAGGAAACACACCATGACAGCAGCAGGAGCGATTACTGTATGGCCATGAGAATGATGATGACCGTGGTGGCTGCCGCTACGGCTATGTCGACTATGGTGACTGTGATGACTGCCTTGCGAGGGGACGACCAGGACTTCTGGTTGTCCTAGATAAGCACCAGCCGTTGGTACGTATCCAGCATTGTACCCAGCATTGGAGGCTGCATAAACGCCGGGATGTTGCGTTTGGGCCGCGTACGCGGACCCTTGAGTAGGATAGTAGGTAGTCATTCGTCACGATTCGTAAACGGTTCAAGTTTAAGCATTTGTGGGCAGCTGGTTCGGGTTTCTTTGTATCCGGGGTTAACAGAACAACAATCCGAGTAAACCATGACGGCCCCCAACGGCCTCTTCATCCTTTTCTCAAAGCTTGAAAAATGGCGCAATAGCCTACGCGATCATACATGGTACGAGTGCTATCATAGGTACAAGTGGAGTCAGGTCTGGAGCGATACACATCTTCCTTCCCTCTTTCGTTTACGCCAAGTTGCCAATGAGAGAAACATGGTTTAACAGATGTAGAGGTACTGTGGAAACTACTCTATGGCGTCAGGAAAGTCACCCTCATCAAGATCAGGAGGCTATAATGATCAGTCAGCCGCGGCCCCTCAGCCCGCACAATATAGAAGCATACCTCGTGAGGTTCCTCATCTTCTCCATATTGCATTGTATAATCTATATGACTGATTACTGTCTCCAATGAATCTGAATTAGTAAGATCAAGAGGCAAAAAGGACACAAGTGGATGATCCTCAATCTACAAGATATTTATGAGTGTGTGATGTTCAAATGTGCCAGTTTCGACACATACGAGCTGCACGATAGCTTGGTTGAGGGCATGAAATCGCGGATTGGATGGGTTGGCCTGTGACCCATGACTTGTCGCGAGTAACATAGGATCCGGATCTAGATACCTAAACAAGAAAGTGGCCTCAGCATGAGGCAGGTTCACACAACCAAAAAGACGTACCTAGCTATATTTTTGCGGCCTCGCAGTCCATTTCTCGCTCCTCCGGAAGGGTCTTCTGGATTCGAGGTTACGAGATCCATTTTTGATATGATATTTATCCATGGAATTTCAAGGTTGACCATTGCAGACATTGCTGAGAGCACACCACTGTGCAAAACAATGAATAGAGGAGAAGATAGCGGAAAGTGGCCCAACACACCTGAAGAACTTGTATCTGTCCTCCATGAATTGTGACTCGATAAGGTAGACTGCACACGTGCGGATGCCGAGCCTTTGCAGGTCTCGTACGAGTGTTGGGAGGAACGGATGGTGCGTATACAATTCGATTTGGCCTGCTCATCATCTATTAACATCGTGAAGTCTCAAGATCAGGTTTCACCTTACCTGGGCAGTCAATGATAAGGTAGTCATCCTCAAATCCGCCAAGCTCTTCTTCTAGCCAGTCCATATTTTGCAGTAGATATCTATGTCGCACGTTGAGTTGTCCTATTTCTACCCGTCGTCATCATATGGACTCACTCACTCACTCGAAGCAGTAAACAAGACCACCATTTGGACCATACCCAAGCTCATTCATTACATCCTCCAGATTAATTAGATCTCGAATATCAATAACGGGCGCATACTCGAAACTGTTTGTGTCTGCAGCAGGATCGAGATTGACCAGGTGGCCAGTTCGTTTGGATGCCTGAAGATGAGTAACAAACGAGGCGCTGAACGTTGATTTCCCAGCGCCTGCAGGGCCTGTGACTAGTACTGCATATCGCATCGAGGAGAGTCTGTTTTTTTGCAAAGTCGCGAGCCGATCAAGGATTTGAAGACATGTTCCCACGGTCGACAAGCGCACAATCTCTTCAGTGCCGCCATGTCGAGGCCACCGATCAATCCAGAGCAGACTGCGGCCGGGATCACGGTTGACCCTCTAACTCTAGAACGCGTCATTCCAGAATCAAGACGCTCAGACGGAACGTGAGTTCGCTGATCTTGTATTTCATACTAGCGGTATTGACTCGATCTCAAGTGTTCGCAAGCAGATCAAAATTCGTCCAGGCTTCACGCCGCAGGAAGATGTCCGTAGATTTAGAGGGACACGCCAGGCGCAGATGGATGCCAATACCCTGCCCAAGGGACATATCATTGGCTGGGTTCCACCCCCAGAACCCGCGGCGTCGGATGGAAAGCCTATGAGCAAGGCTGCAAAGAAAAACGCGAAACGGCGGGAGGCGAAGAGGGAGGCAAAGAAGGAGGATGTGCCAGAGAACTGGGATGACGATGAGGCCAGCGATACTAAGGCAGTCGAGAAGAAAGCGACTACTGCACAATCTACGAACGAGTCAAAACCCGCCTCATCTAGTGCGCAGGAGTTGACGGCGAAACTCGAGAAACTCGAGATCAAATAATGCTATACCGGACATTTATTGAAATTACCTTCACTCCTGTATGACCAGATTAATGATGTGTATAAATACTAGAATGACGATGCGTGGTATATATACAAGTAGTGCTACAAAAGTGAATTATCATGCGACATGTTTGGGTGGATCGCACGTCTATGGCTCTAAATGCGTCTATATATATGGGCTCTGCCCGCGCCAAAGGTATCATGTAGTAGATTCCGACTCATTGCTGGCGTCTGAATGTGGTGGAGGAGGTGGTGGTGGTGATGGGGATGGGGTGGGCGGTCTAGGTTTGGGCCGGACCTCCATCAGTATGATGATAAATAGAACGAAAGCAGTCAGAGTAACTTGGGGATCATTGAGGACAGGCTTGGAGAGAAAGTAAGGAGCCGGCCACTCACGAACAGCACGTCGCATGTTCTCCCACTTGATCTCCTCAACAACGGTACGGAGGTCACTGACACTTACAATGACCTTATTCAAGAGTTCCTATGAGAATGGTCAGAGAGGTAAACAAGAAAAGACATTCAAATTCAAGACTGACCTCGATAGCAATATCTCGTTGCTTGTGGTCTGACTTTGTCTCGTTCTTCCGGTTGTTCACATCCATCTGAATCCTGTCAATGCGATATCACCAAACACAAGTGCGATAAATGCATGCATGGATACGCACTCGTGCTTCAACGTGTCGACATCTTCCTTCATCTTCACATCTAACCGATCAACTTCACGACGCAAGGCCGTTGTAGAAGCGCGTATTGCCGCCGAGTCATTCTTGGTCATCATTGTAATTTCTGCACGCAATTCGGAAAGTGCGGCGCGAAATAGATAGGCTTGCTGAAGAACGTGGGTATAAGAGGCGGATAGAAGTGTCAATCATGCTGCGTACGTTGTCAAGATCCTTTGCTGTTAGCCCGTCTGAACGAACTCTGCCTATACGATCGACAAGAAGTGCACGTGTAGCACGCATAAGGCTGCGCGCCGTTTCCTCCGGGAATGTCTTCTCCAATGCGACAAAGAAGGAATGTGTATGAAATGGCGGACTGGTGTATGTCGGACGTTGATCGTGGGCGAATTCGGTGGAAGGAACACTTGTTATTGGGGATATCCCATTCAAAGGCTGGTCGCGTGTCAACGTAGATTTTGACCGCGTCAAACTTGGACCAGACTCAGAGCCATCTCCTGTAGCAAAAGAAGGACTGCTAGACGGGTCTTGTGGACGTGCAAGGGATATGGAGCCAGAAGGGTCAGAGCTGGTGGTCGGAGGATCTGCGATTGTTTGGGCGCTGTGTAGAAACCGGAAGGCCGGTCTATGACTGGGAGGCCAGGGTGACGGTGCAGTCAAACGACAAGTCCGAGGGAGGTTACGCAACATGGACTTGTTCCGAGATGGACGTTCTGGACGACTCCCTGTTGATGCTTGTTGAGATCCCTCGCCATTGTCTTCCGAGTCTCCTACCCCGAGGAATGTACCAGAGTTCTTCAATTACTCCGGGGCCACGTCCGAGCATAGCTATCCAAGTGATGCTCTTTGGCACCACTCCAACCACGCCCTCACCCCGTTCGCATGATTGACGTACAATCCGAGAGGTCCGGAGGGGCGACTCGGATTTAAATAAACGCTGCGTCTGGAATTCTTCTTAGACTCAAATAACCCTCATCGAGATGTCCAATCAGCAAAGATCTACTTCTGCGCCAAAACCAGGGAAACTGACCTTGTACAGCAATCACCTTTCGCCCAATGGCCTCAAAGTATCGATCTATATCGAAGAGCTCCGCGCAAAAGAACCGAATCTCTTTGAATCCACCAAGTCAGTCTTTCGCATTGTCGAATCTCGCGTCCTAACTTCCGTGTAGGTTAGAGAGGGTTGATTTATCGACGGGGGTACACAAGGTGAGCAACGAACTGGTTTTGAAACAATCAATCCTTGAAAAATGACTTGTCATCAGCAACCCCCGTTCCTCAAAATGAATCCCAATGGCCGCATTCCAGTTCTCGTAGATCATAATGCCGATGACTTCCACATCTTCGAGAGTGCAGCGATCTTGTTATATCTAGAGCAGAACTTTGACAAGAAGAAGGCGTTCTCTTTTGATGTGGAAAAGAACCCGAAGGAGTATAGCTCCATCCTTCAATGGATCTTCTTTGCTGTGAGGAGCGCGTGTGTCTGGAACCTGCAGTCATTGACCATTCTTTTCTTTGTAGCATGGCGGCCTTGGTCCGATGCAAGGCCAAGGTCGGTCTAATTTGTTTTCCTAATGAACTATATGACTGACTTCTTGGTCAGCCCACTACTTCTTGCATTACTGTGCGGAGGATGTCCCTTTTGCTAAAACTAGTTAGTAATTGTTAAGGTTCTCTTCGTCAACGAGTTCTTATATCTATATCAGGATACCAAGAAGAAGTGATCAGGCTGTATGGTGTCCTGGAGATTGGTCTTAATAACCGTGACTGGCTTGTGGGTCCGGGACGCGGACGTTATACCATAGCCGATATGAATGCCTTTCCCTGGTAAGTCTTATTGTCGTCAGAAGCCGCAGGTTGTAATATGTGGCGCTCTGCAGGGTCCGACTGCACACTCGAGCTGGAATCGAAGATCTCGATAAATGGCCTAATCTCAAAGTAAGTTTTGATTGCTCCTCTAGGTGCCTATCAGCTAATGTTATATCTGAAGGCTTGGCTTGCGCGTATTTCTGAACAGCCAGGAGTGAAAGCTGCCATCAAGTCGCTGGCTTTGTAGTGAGGACCAGTTAATTGTCCTTTATATGATACATACAGTTACTTTCCCCATGAACATCCGTTTGCATCTTTTCCTAATGTTGTGAAAAAAAGCACGAAGACTGGATTTCGCTTTACTCGATATGATAATCCATCTATCACGAACTGCCAAAGATATTTTCATTCCTGCTTACTAAATTTACAGTCTCGAGTGAAGAAGTACAGATTCACAGTCAAGCCTTTCCGACTTCAAGGCCCTTTTGCACCGCAGGCCGAGCATGGGCGCGTGCCAGCCATGCCTATCAATGGTTAGCTCTGCGACACTCCGTGAAGTGTCATATTCGCACCTTGACATTTGGAAACTCGTCAAGATTCTCAACACCTGCAAAGGCATGGAAGCGGACCCTGTGTGTGCAACACCAGTCAACGCTTATGTTTATATGCTTGGAAAAGATTTTCAGCTTACCAAGGGAATGCCTTGATATCTGCGATGGTATATTTCCCCCTGCCCGGACCAGCGAGCCAGTCACGGTCTTTGAGGCGGATTTCCAGGACGCCATACAGGCGCTTCGTTTCGTCAAGGTAGCCTACCGCGCGAGCATGTCAATTTGCGCTGTGAGGATCATGTATAAAAAAAACATACGTTTCTTGGCGTAGGGTATGTCCTCTTTGGCGTAGCGATTGAAGTGGTTTGCTATATGTCAAATTTAGAACACGGCGCCGCGACAAGATGAGCAGGACATTAACTCACATTGGCCTTGCATAGGACCGATACCTCCGTGCTACTTATCGAGTGAGCATTCATAGAAAACTGCACAAAAGTTCCACTTACAGCGAAGAAAGTCCATTGAAGGATCTCGCTATATTCATTGGGATTCTTTATAGGATCGTACCACAACTTGAAATCCTTGTCGTAATTGTGGGCCAGATACAACATGATCGCAGCCGTCTCGAAAACGGCAAAGTTGTCGCGGCGGCGATCAATTAGAGCAGGAATACGCCCATTCGGATTGATCTTGATGTACCATGGTTGCTGTTATGTAGAATAATATCAGCTTCCAGACCCTCAGGGGATAATTATCAAACGAAACCTTTTGGATATCCTTCGATATGTCGATCTTCTCAACACTGATAACAATGTTATTAGCACGTCGTTACCAACGAAAGCCCAGCACTCACTCATAATCCAGCTCAGGGTATACGGCCTTGAGCTCCTCGAGAAAGACGGAAACTTGTAAGCCGTTAGGGGTGGGCCAGGTATAAAGCAAGAAAGGTTTAGTGGAAGTGGACATCACTGTAGAGGTTCTTGTTTGAGAACGGGCCCAATTGGAAGACAGCTGTCTTTTATAAGGAAGACGGTGTGTGACATCATCCAAAACTTACAAATCCAGTCAGCTAGCGTACGACATCCAACGGATTTCAAAGCACGTTCCCATATGCATATCCAACCAGTAAAATATTCATCAAGATTCAGAACGCAATCCAGTGTCGCGACAGAGGAGGACAGATATCTTGTTATTGTGCAGTAATAAGCATTTATGTGCTAGGTACACTTGTCTCTTCTGTTTTTCGTTCAGGTGTATATTCGAATTGCGAGCCAATGATATTCCCCCGAAAGCGCTTCCTCATGTCAAGCTGAAACAACATCGATAACGAAGTACCTCAGACATCTGTAGTAACGAGGAAATAATGATGCTCACCATCCCCCGTTTGCATTCAAACGTTGCTTTGCGAAGCGACTGGCATTCCTCTGGAAGTTCCTGAACATGGTACTTCAAGCATTCAGAAGGGAGGTTGCCTTGTTTGGTCACACAGTCGGAGCGCATCAAGCAATCCTTGAGTGCTTCGATAAGATTCTGACACGAAGAAGCCATTGATACGGCTAATTAGGTGTCGGGAGGCTGTCGTCCAACCTGGTCTCGTGTTGAGGGGTGCGCGCAAAGATGTAATTGTCACGTGGTAATTTCAGCATCGCTCAAGTCCGACCCTAGAGCTCTTCCGCTGACCATGTCGCGATTCCTCCGTTCTCTCCCAAAAACTATTCCAACTGTGGCTCCTGTTCCACATAGGGCTGTACTTTCGCTTGGAGGATCCGACGTCTCAGAATTTCTTAATGGAATTCTTGCTTCACATGTAACGGAACCCAAAGTTCCACGTTACTCTGTATTTCTGAACGCCCAGGCATGCACGGTCGTCTCCCATAAACCAGTATAACATTGACATTAAGACCGTTGCCCTTTCAGGGAAGAGTTCTGTACGATGTCTTTTTATATACGTCATCAGACGCTACGGGCAAACCGAGTTACCTTTTGGACTACGACTCGCGACCTTCAGATGCACCCTCGTTGATTTCCTTACTCAAGCGATATGTGCTTCGTTCCAAAGTGAAAGTAAGAGATGTGTCTGAAGAGTATGACGTCTGGGCATCCTGGGGGAATCCAGCCTTTTCGGAACTGACAAGACGGTGGTCATGGTCTCATAGCGGCGTTGTTCAGCCTAATTGGGAGGACTCGGAATGGCCGTGGGGAAACAAAAATGAGTCAGTTTTGGATAGGAGAGCACTAGGCATGGGAAAACGTTTTCTTGTCAAGAAGGGTACACTCCGTATGTCTTTTTTTCTTGGTACATTCAAACTCATTTGGACGACTTATCCGGATAGCACAGGAAACCTCTGATCACGAACAAGCTTCTTCTGACGCGTATACACTGCATCGGATTCTTACTGGCGTGCCCGAAGGACACGAAGATCTGCTCGCCATGCAAGCGTTTCCCATTGAATCCAATATTGATATAATGGGTGGATGTGATTGAACCATATATCTGTGACTTTGAGCTCGATTGCTCATTTTTTTTCGACCAACAGTGGACTTCCGGAAGGGCTGTTATGTGGGCCAAGAGCTCACTGTGCGGACATACCACACAGGATTAGTTCGCAAAAGGATTCTTCCTGTCGCAATTCATAAGCCAGGCCTTCCGTAAGTGCCACTTGTCTTGTTGGTTTTAGTTATATGTTACATTTTCTACCTCCTCAGCCCCAATCCCATTATGACACCTTCACCAGAAGCTCCTTCATACCCCACCAACATTAGTATCTCATCCACGCGTATTCGGAGTCCAGACGACACTCGCTCACTTCCCCGCCCACGTGGTACTGGCAAATTATTGACATCCAGCCAAGGCATAGGACTGGCTTTATTGCGCCTCGAACAAGTAGAAGCCGCAGAACAGGGCGAGCTCAGGTTAGGATTTAGTGTTGAAAGTGGGCCGGGCGAGGGGGCATGGGAGATACAACACTGGTGGCCAGATTGGTGGCCCCAGCGACCAGAAGAGTCATCTGAAGTGGCCTCCAAACATTAGAAAACGTCCATGGCTTGTCCCTACATAGGAATAGAATGTGGATAAAATCTTCGACCTCTCTTGTCATATAGGTGATTCGATGGTGACCGAGGCGAACACATATTCTCCGTCATGGCTAACGGAAACGTGAATGGGACCAATTTTGGACTTTTCAAAAAGTACAAGAGGATGATATTCAAGAACAGGCTTAGGACCCACTGGGCCTTCGCCTAAACCACGATATGATAGTTCTTTCCAGATTGGTTGCACGATAGGATACATAGCCTTGTATGCGGCCTCTTTCACGGCCCAACTAGAGATGTATTTGGAGCGAGCACTAGGAGGCACTAGGCAGAGAATAATCAACTTACCGAACTGCCAGAAAACGGATTCGTCGAGATAGGTCTGATGTGGGCAGTGACTGGAAATCGAGGATTTCTATCTGGCTAAGGATACGAGTAGGAAGTCGCGATCCTCTACGCTGGAACAAGGCAGCAATCCGAGGAACATGAAGAATATCCACCCCGATGCCCAGTATGGTCATGATGGTGTTGGCGCCAAAAACTTTTGAACTCAGATCAAAAATCTATAATTGGTTTCTGACGATTAGATTTGTGTTTTCCATCATGGCCACGACTTCGACGGTCTATGTAGCAGCCGCTACCAACAGGCATCCTCAAGCGGCCGCTATATCCAAGAACTCCCTCGCAGCATTCGGTTCCTCCAACTTAGTCGCGCTATGGGACATCTCTGTGCGTCATGCAACCATCTTCGACAGGAATACACCCTCACAAGTTAATCAAGAGCGAAACTGACAGTGGGATACGCGAGACGCTTCCAGGACACGAAGGCCTCGTGACATCCGTCCGCTTCTCCTCGGATACGACGTTCCTCAGTGCAGATGATCGTGGAACACTTATACTTTGGCGGAAACTTGGGTCACAGGCATGCATATTGTGTACTATCTACCTCACATCCCTAATATATTCTTACCATTTTTAGTGGAATTTGACTGGTAAAATTCAAGCTCATGAGAAAGCAGTGTCTTCTCTATGTGTGCTTGATGACCTGCTTGTCACTGGGTCATCGGATGCTTTTGTTAAGATTTGGAGAGTTGAATCTGGCACCGACGGAATAGGCATGTTGTATAAGTCTATCTAGGGTACAAGACACTTACCCTATGCTACAGATAATTTTGCTTGTGAACAGACTATATCCTTGGGTGGACGATATCCTCTCGCTCTCGCCCTGACGTATCTTCCTGGTTCGAAAGGTACGTCGCTATTCAGGACTTCGAAGTTTGATCTAATTTCTCCAGCACTAATTCTTGCTGTCTCCGGTACGGACAGTAAAATACACGTCTGGACGCGATCCGAGAATCTCGTGTGTCCTTTTTTTCAATCTGAAGCTTCCATTCTCAACTGGCTTGTCTATAGTTCGTACATGCATCCGTACTTGCGGGTCACGAAGATTGGGTAAAAACACTGGATTTTCAAAACTCACCTTGCCATGGGAAGTCTCTTATCTTGGCTTCAGGTTCACAGGACGCGACCATTAGATTGTGGAATGTAGAACCATGGAGTCGGCCCAGCTCTATGCCTCAAAGGCATCGATCAGACAGCCTGAGTGACGAACTTCTAGATGCATTTGAGGCATCGTTGGGTGATGTTGGTGAGGCTGAAGAAGGTGGAAGGCAGATATCATTGAAGCGACATATTCTGACTGTCAAAGGTGACCAAGGAAGGTGAGCTATCTCACAGGCCTTCTTTTTTTCTCAACTTTTCTTCTCCGCAGTTCGCAGCAATACTCAATAACATTTGACGCTCTTCTCATCGGACACGAGGCAGGCGTTACTTCCCTCGCCTGGAGACCCCCATCCATCGATTCTGAACTAACCCTATTGTCGACTTCCACAGACTCGTCTGTGATACTATGGTCACCATCGACCGTAGTGACGCCAACAAAAGAAGGTTCGACATCTATTTGGATCAACAGGCAACGGTTTGGAGATATCGGTGGACAGCGGCTCGGAGGCTTTGTCGGTGGCGCATGGGCGAAATATGGTGGAGAGGTCCTGGCGTGGGGATGGGCGGGGTCTTGGAGGCGCTGGAAGTGTACTTCACCTGCAAAAATTGCCCACGAAGAGGTATGGTCGGAAGCCGGTGCAATCAGTGGGCACAATGGACCGGTCAAAGGACTCGACTGGAGCCCCAGTGGGTCCTATCTTCTTTCTGCTGGGTAGGGATCCTTGGTTCTATAGAGTCGTTGTCGATGAACCTTTCACAGTCTAGACCAAACGACAAGGGTACACGCTGCGATGCCCAATTTCCGTACGGAAGGTTTCGCATGGCACGAACTCAGTCGTCCTCAAGTACATGGCTATGATCTACTCGATGTCGCGTTCATTGATCCTTTGCGATTTGTGAGTATTGCGGATGAAAAAGTCGTTCGAGTTTTCGAGGCTCCACGCAACTTTGTTGACCTTACCGAAGAACTGGGAATTTCGAAATTCACTGAGAGAGACGTAAGCCTTTACATGATTTTCCTAATTACATCCCGGATTTTGATATATATATATATATATAGCATCAACGCCCTCTTGCTGCCAATGTACCACCCCTAGGATTATCAAACAAGGCAGTTGAAAATGGTTGGTCATTCCTTATAGGTCTCTGATTTCTTAATCAGCATCGGTATTCAGCGCAAGCATCAACAAGCATACTTGAAACCCGGGGAAGGAGACCTTTTGAGGGTGAGCTGGTTTCGACCACTCTTTGGCCAGAAATCGAGAAAATCTTCGGTCACGGTTATGAGGTGAGACCTTGTTAGGTCTGGCTTACTGACACTCATAATTCTTCGTAGTCTATGGCATTGACAGTTTCACCGAAGAAACGTTTCATCGCGACTGCATGCAAAGCGACAACACCTGAACATGCCGTTGTACGAATCTATGACACGACAAAATATCAGGCCGTTGGGGAGCCACTCGCAGGCCATTCTCTCACCGTAACACGAATTGCTTTCAGCCCTGACGAAAATCTTGTTCTGTCCGTTTCAAGAGACAGGTCTTGGAGACTTTTTAGAGCTCAGGAAAGCGGCAGTGAGTTCAACTCTTCCTGTTCAACCACGTCTGTTGAGCATTTCTCCAGGTTTCATTCCGATAGCCGCGGATAAATCTCATGGAAGAATCATATGGGATTGCGCATGGAGCAGCGAAGGAGATGTGTTTGCAACTGCATCGCGAGACAAGACTGTCAGCATATTTCCTGTTGACTCGCATCGTTTTCAAACTCAGAGAGAATTGTCCAGGTGAAGATATGGCAACAAGAAGAAGAAAATAAGTGGTCAGCTGCTGATACGATCAAAACCGATTCACCTGCGACAGCGGTTGCATTTGCTCCAGGTGGCGCACACCATCGGTAAAATCAGCGTCATGAAACTTTTATTTCAAACATCCTCAATTCTTCAGCAGACGTCGGCTCGCTATTGGATTGGAGACCGGTGAAATTCTCGTGTATTCCGCTCCAACCACTTCGACAGTCCCTTGGCACTTAGATACGATAATCCCATCAAGGTTGGATCCAGTCTAGATGAACAAATGGTACAAAAATTGATTCCACTACAGACTTGCGCATATCAATCAAGTTCATCGACTCGCGTGGCAGCCAACAAAGTCTGAAGTCCCGACAAGACTTGCAAGCTGTAGCGAGGATGGTACGATAAAGATATCAAATGTTCCAATGACTAACGAGTAACAATAATTCCAATGATTACGGCTGAGAGGAAAGCTGATGTACAATGTACGAGACAATTGGTTTGACAACCCAGATGATTAATAGGTAAGGACACAAATCTGTACGTGATAAGGAAACAAGTTCAGCGGAGATGAGAGGTGCAATATGGGGGTATCAAACAATGGGCGTGGTGTGCAGTATATCAAAAACACAAACAGCAAACATGGGTAAGGATACAGAGGGCATCGCCGGGTCATAGGCCCGGGGTTCAAACAACATCGCGGAGAGACATGGGAACTTCGGGCTATGGAAAGATAAGACATTGTCCAGGATAGCAAGAATAGATTGACTTACACATTTGATCCTGGAAGGGAGATGATAGTTAGGTTGACACACGAAAAATCGGTCACAAGGCTCACTTGTAGAAACACTCTATGGACCGTAACATTTCAACATCTCCCCCAGTCGCGGTCACAAAATTTACAACTACGCCCGCTCGGGAATAGTTAGATGCAATCGCGGGAGCAACACTAGAAACAAGTCTGGTAAGCATAAGAAAGGACGCGATCAAGGGCATGATTCACCGGTGGGCGTATTCTTCAACAGCTTTGGGAAGGTCTACAAGATAAAAGCATCAAGACATTGAAGATATTCCAAAGAGTAGAGGCTCACCATAATTAATGATAAGAGGAACGTGAGAAATATCAGAGGTTTTGACTTGGACGTCGTAGACGACTAAGACTTTGATCGTGGGTCGCATGATAAGGGGGGCAGAGTTCCTAAATTTGTTCAAGGCAGCTAATTTGGTTCCTGCATTCATGTCGCCATGCTTTTCCGGGCGGTCAATTAATGTTTGACTTAGAAGGTAAAAATCCTTACCAGAGGGACAGCTTCCAAACCTCGACTAGCCAATTTATACACGACTGAATCCAACGACGTCATTCCGCCGACATGTACAATGGCTTGGTTGACTTCGATATCCTCAAAAAGGTCCGCCAAAGCATCAAGCTTCCACTCTCTGGCTTGAGCCGTCTCGGCACTGGACGAGGCGCCTCTTCCGGAGCCAATGATGCCAAGTCCACCACCAGGTGCTACAGCAATGGGGTCTGCTCGACCGCTGGCTGTGAAGGCTAAGTATAGATAGTATTGACGAAGACCACGAGATCCTTGACCGCTGTCTGCGTGTGTAACGTTACCGTCACGCCGGACGAGAACACGAACAGGCTCTCGGAGTTGTATGGCAGAAGCAAGATTCAAGACATCCTGAGGAACTGTGTTGGAAAAGAGAGCAGTTTGGCGTTCAATTCCGTTTGGTACTGGCTCAGGAGGAGATGAAGAAACTGATACAGCAGAGAATCTGCGACCCTGGTTCTGGAAAGGAGAAATTATGCCATTATTTGGCTCGACATTGTTATTATTATTGAATGGAATGACACTTGGAGTCGTGCCTGAGTTTGGTGTTCCAACTGGGCGGGAACGAGGCGAAGGAAGAAGCTTGACTATGTTGAAGACGAAATCATGCAGATTCCGAGCGATGAGCTGATCAACTTCATCCAAGACAAGGAATCGGACCTCGGCACCTGAAAGTCCACCGGGAGTAGTGAACAGGGCATGGAGTTTCTGAGGGGTACCGCAGATAATGTGGGGCATACTCTGTTGCAGGAGTCGTAGCTCTTGACTCAAGTCAGTATTGGCAGACGTCGCTCCTACTCCAAGTGCAGACCGGACCCCTATGGGCCCTCCCAGATCGCGAATCATGCGCTGTGCCTGGGTAGCTTGATCTACTGTAGTGGAAATCAAAATCACAATGGGTCCGCGATTGGGACGAACGGTAATGTTGGTGACAGCGATTTGAATGGCTGGTATGACGTATGCAGCAATTCTTTCTTGTGTAGGAGGTGCTTGAGCAATGATGTCAGAGCCTCGTAGCAGAAAAGGTAATGCACGTTGTTGGATTTTGTTGGGTGGGCCAATCCTGATGCAGATGTGATCAGTTCAAGAAAATTACAGATGTACATGACCTCACCCAAACTTAGCGAGAGATCTCAGAAGTTCAGGCGTCAAAGACAGTTGCTCCCATTTGGAGATCATTGGACCAGAATCTCGAGGCGAGCCACTGGCCCAATTATCGCCCTGTGTATCCAAGACCTGCCGAAAGTGTAAGGTATTGCTCTTGATGAGGCAATAGAACGACGTACCCCAGATGAATCTCGGCGGAGCAGGCTGGCGACCGAGCGACGCTTGTCCCGCATGATATTGTCTTGTCGGCCGACATTTGGATCCAGGGGTCTCACAGGTAAATCGAGGTTACCAGCGGACCATGTCCGCATTGGAGGATTAGGATGGCGTGTCATTGACCGTAATTCAGGCCGAGGTGGTAATCCATGACTAAGAGCCACTGGGTTCGAGGAAGGTATCGTCTGATTTGGGGCGATGTCACCATGTTGAGGGTTCATAGCCACAATGGAGTTGCTCCGTAAATCAGTGTTTGTAGACTGCATTTGTTGTGTTTGAATGGCGAGGAGCTGCCCAACGGACGAAGTCAAAGTATTTAACCGTTGAGAGATTGAGGATATGTCATCGGACGGTAGGGGTTGATTGGGCGCAATATTTCCCAGTGATGGTCGCGGATTCAATCTAGGGCCACTGAGCTGAGGCGAGGAAAAGTTGTTGGAATTCACGGGAGCGAAAGGATCTTTGAATTCAGGTTGAGATGAACCACCTAGGGAACGTTCCACAAGTAGATTGACTTTGTGCTGAACATCACCAATATTGCGTTGCAGCTCCCGTGTCACGTATTCACATTGCACCAGACGATTAAGGATGTCGTGAAAAATGGGTGAAGTTTTCAATTGAGTTTCAAAACTCAATGCAGAATCACCGCTAGGAGTAAACTGGCTACCGGAGCCCAACGAAGAAACAGGCGATGATGACGTCTGGCCACCATATAATGACGCACCATTGTGATGTACAGCGACAGGCGGTGTTGAAACGTGTTCGCGACCTTGGGGTTGCAAAGAAAAGAACGAAGCTCCAAAGGCTTGGTTTCCAACTCCTCGAGAAGTCGGCTTAGGTTTCTCTAGATTGTCATCGCTTTCGGTTAAGGTGTCCAGGCTTCCTACCATGCTCGATTCTCTCGCCACTCTGTTCTCTATTCCCGGATGTACCCTGCTTGCGTCAACTTGGCGGTATGTTGGCGATTGTCGAGACCGTTCATATGGCTCTAGAGACGGCTTCGGCCTGGAATCCGTATTAATGTCGACCGGGAGGCTGGGGGACGAAGTGGCAGAGCGGTATTCAGAGGACGAAACAGACAAAGAGCTTCGGTCCTGTTCCCGGAACGTGTGGCGGAATCCTAGCCCCAATCCATTTCCGCCCTCTTCGTCAACACCACGCATCTCCCCAGGGAAGAAGGGCATGGATGCAGGATTGAGAGCTGCACTCTGCGCCATGGGTTATATAGGCAGATAGCAACTAGTTTGCAACAATCAAACCACAAGAAGAGGTTCGCCATGGATGGAGTGGTTGGTAAGCCGTTGATTTCTGACAGTTGAGGAAATTGATCTTACCACGACGGTCGTAGAACAAAGGTAACTACACCGCTTCCATACAGACAGGGACAGACAATGGACAGGTGAAAGGCCACTGTTTACTTGTACAGTGATGACAATGATTGTTGGTGTGACACGCTGGCAATGTTAAAGCCGATCTCATCAAACCCGGGGAAACCACATATCAAGTTGACCGTTCGACGAATCTGTTACGATTTCCATATACATAAACATAGAAGTACATAGATGGGGACGAGACATAAGTACATAGATGGGGACGAGACATAAGGGGCATAATCCGAGTCGTAAGGTACTTCAATGACTTTATAATATGCACTTGGCGAAGGATACACCAAAAACATTGTGGCGATCATTAGGATGGATCAATTCGGTCGGCTGAGCGGCCAGGCTAGACAAGGGATGACAGTAAATACAAAGATTCTGAGCAAATATTTGTTCACGCACGGCTTAGGGCCTCGTCGTGGGTTGGATAAACCAAAACGCACTGAGAACAGATGTAAAAGACGGTTGCAAACAATGACAATAAGACTCACTTTGCGTCTTGCGCAGAACTTCTGGGAGCTCACCCGGTAACTGAGTCACCTGTGACAAACATTCATAAACAAAGACACTTTTCAACAAGAGCTACTTACCACGATTTTTCGTCCGTCAAGCTCTGTCCCAGCCAGGGTAAGAGCCTGCTTGGCACCATACAATCCGCGAAAGGTGACACTTGCGTACCAAAGGTCGTCTGAGTCATCTTCGGAGCTGGCAGTAACAAACCCAAGGCTGCAACGAACAACAATGTCGATTATCTCCCCGCAAGAAGCGAATAGTTCTCGTAGTTTCGAAACGGTGATGGTGGATCGAAGCTGGGGAAATAGGTCGGATCTTGGCAATTGAGTGGTCACGAACGAGGTACATACATTGCCAACAAAGACATAGGGTTGGGTGAATCTTATTGGAACCGGGTCATGGCCTTTCTTGACCACCTTCTTCTTCGCAGCGTGAACAGCTTGATACTTCTCTCGTCTCTTGTCTTGAGTCATAGGAGCCTTTCCGCGATGCACGTCTGCCTTGACATGACCTTGAGGAACTTTGAAACCTCGCCATGCATTTTTCGTGGCTGGATTTGTCGAACCCTGTCAACCTACATTTAGTGAAAGTGTTTTAAGTTTACGGAAGAGCGAACCTTTCTAGTTTCCGGCAGAGCTGAGAAACGCATGGCGATAGGATAGATGGATTGAGTCTGGCTTGGAGTTGGAGAATTTAATGTCTCTTTTAATACTCTGTCTTGCGGCCAAAGCGTTCATGAACAGACATCTTTGGCCAGTTGGCCATTGATCGTTGTTTGCCATCCACCTTATTCATCAGATGGCCCAGACAGTGGTCCTGTAGAAGCGAACAATGGTCTGGATCAGGCATAGTAATGGTGGTTGGCAATGGAAAGAGTTGCCACTAGGTACCGACTGGCCACCAGAACCGCACGGTCAATTATTAAAATTTTGAATTATTCCAGAATTATTTATTTATTCAGAATCATTATATATATTTGTCAATTGGATACAACTATCATTATAAGTATGTAAGCCGACTTACAAAAAGTTACAGCCATGACACAACTGGCCCATATATATCGTAATATCCTCCGTGAGCTGAGGAAGTCGGTGAGCTATCACCAGACTCATTGCAGGTGTAATCTCAATTCTTTCAGGCAGTGGCTCCCCGAAAAGCTAACAAGGCAGTGACGTCCAATTTCCGTTCAATAGCGAACAATTACCGGTCATCTGGATCACCAACCGTTCTTCAAGACCTTCAGAACGCTCTTTTGTTTCTCCGATCCCAGCGGCAGCATAAGGTCATTTCGTTTATAGATTCATTCTCCCATACCCCTAACACGTCGAACTCTAGGTGTTGATAGATAGGTATAACCCTCTAGTCGATTTCACATCCGAGGAACGGATAAAGGCGACGGCTCGGAGAGTTGGCCTGGACATGCCCATTGAACACAAACTTGAGCAGGGCTAGAAGATTTAAAACGTGTTTGAATGAGAAAATGCATGTGGAAGTACAAGTCTGACGGTCTTCTTGCATCCCGCCTTAGACCTTTTTGATGAGTATTCGGCTTCGGCGTAATATTCAAATTTCAAGGTTCTTCATGAACCCCAGTTTGAAAGAATTATCAGCTAAGGAAACGTAAATTACTGAATCTTTGCTGAATCTCATACCTTGTTTTTGGCTTCTTTTGCGAGCTTTGTTTTCCTGCGAATTGTAAATAGCGTTAACGTTTTGATGTCTCAAACTGCGCTACTCACGACAATACGACTTGGCCTTGGCGGCGGCTGACTTATGAACATTGCATTGACTGAGTTTCAGACTTTTAGGTCTCGCCTGGCGTGTTGACAGCTAGGCAAAGTAATTCAGGCTTTCTGTTCCAGCGAGGATGTCTAAGCGATATTCTCCTCAATTCCATTAAGTATTTAAGTACAGCAGAAGTGTCTTTGCTTTTCACAAACACGAGACAACACAGATGTTGACCTTGACGAATTTCTGGAGAACATTGAAGCAAACATACTCGCTCATCATGGCTCCGGTGTCCACTCGTGTCCTTAGATGTGATCCCTCTGCCATTCATTTTCATGCCAATATAGATAAACCAGAAATTACCTGCCCAGAAACCCTGTCTGCCTTGGAGATTGCCTCGCATCACCTCGTCAACCTTTCCGAGCCTGTTGCCTTTCCTACGGAGACGGTATACGGTCTGGGAGCTATGGCGCTGAGTACCCCCGCATCCACTCGAATATTTACCACAAAGGGCCGGCCAGTTGATAATCCCTTGATTGTCCATGTCTCGTCTCATGCGATGCTGAACTCGTTGCTCCCAGATGGATACGTTTTGTCGAAAGCTTATCAAGTCTTGATCAAACACTTCTGGCCAGGAGCACTGACTCTGCTTTTCCCAAGAGATCCTGCGATTATTCCGACAATCATTACTGCAGGGCATTCAAGTGTAGCAATCAGAATCCCCTCTCACCCCATCGCTCGAGCATTGATTGCTGTGGCAAATGTCCCTTTAGCAGCCCCCAGTGCCAACAGCTCAGGAAAACCTAGCCCTACTCGAGCAGAACATGTCTTTCGGGATCTCGATGGCAAGATTAGTATTATCCTCGATGGTGGTGCTTGTGAGGTCGGGTTGGAGAGTACAGTCGTCGATGGACTTCATCAAGATGGAAAACTACGTGTCTTACGACCCGGGGGCATTACCGTGGAAAACATCCGACGTGTTTTGGAGAAAGAGATGTGTGACTCTAGCGAAATTCCAGACGTTCTAGTGCATCGCCGCGATTACGCAGATGAAGGAATGGAGTTGTCACCCACAACGCCTGGGATGAAGTATAAACATTACGCGCCATCAGTTCCCCTAACTCTCTTAATGACGACTTCGCCTCCTCCTGTCAATGAAACAACTATCTCAATCTCACAGCTCTTTGATTCGCTTAGGACCACCCAACCCCTCAAAGTTGGAATTTTGGCTCCTACAGATTCAATGTTATGGAATATGCTGCCTTCGGTTGGTTTTGAATGGTGCCGGTACCCGCTAGGGCCTACAGCAGAACCAGCAGTCTCTGCACACCGTCTTTTCAACGGATTAATCACACTCGAACGTGAAGGAGTTAATCTGATGTTCATCGAAGAGGTGAAAGAGGACCGAGAGGGATTGGCAGTGATGAATCGCGTCAGAAAGGCAGTTGGTGACGTCCGTTGGATTGTGGACAAGTGAAGAATACTCAGGTTGTTGATTCCTACGCATTCGAGAGCCATCTAAAGCCATCTAGATATTTCGTCAACATGCCTTTGCTGCCGATACGTGTGTTTAGATTCCCCCGAGGGTGATTGGTGGTTCGGCCAAGCGATGGTAATGTCCGTATACAAGGAGAAAGTATGTGAGCAAACTCAGTGTGGGTAAGCCTATTTATGCTAATGGCTTGACGACCTCAAGCCCTGGTCTTTTGGAGGAGATTATCACTCAAGGTGCTAGTAGCATTTTGCAACTACTTAACAACTAGAGATGTGTCGATTTTGTCTCCTGCACCCTTGCTTGCTTGAGTTGTATGAAGAATTATTGCCAAGGGTTGGTTCTCAAATCTTTTTTTTTTGAATGCTTTTTTTAAAAAAATCTTGCTTATTGTACTCAGCACATACATGGTACTATGGAGACTAGGTAAGCCACAAGGGCCATAGAATACCACACCCCCCTGCATATGCAGAGAATGAGTGGGCTGGCTTCCTTTGCTGTTTTAGATTATGCCTGTTACTGCCCAACTAGATTGATGACTGTTTAGTGTGTTCTGCAGCTACCACTGCTGCCCATCAGACAGGCAGTTGTGAATGCTAACTGATAATTAATTACCTTTCAGACTCTTCAATGTAAATTAGAATATCACATGACTCAAGAAGAGTAATCAAATAGCATATAATCCTCACTCAGCCTTGCTTCCTAAAACAGAGGTCAACCTTGTGTTGGCTCCTACTGGCCCTTGAGGTTTATCTTCTTTGCTTGTATTGAAACAAAACAAATGAACATAAGCTGTCTGGTTACTGGGTTGGGGTGATCCTCAACAATTGCAAGTCTGTCTTTCCATGTTTCATTTACTGTAGTATTTTGACCAAGTGTTCACTAGGTGTGACATGTTATGGAGGGTGTTCACTGGGATTGGTGTTCACACCTACCAAATTAGGTAATTCAGGGGTGCAGAGCACCCGGGCTGAAGATTTTTGATGTCATTTTTGGCTGTTTTTGGCTATTTCTGTAGTTGTGACGCATTACAGGTACCATAAGTGTTCAGTTCAGAGGCCTGTGTGACGTGTTTTCTGAACACTTGGTCGAAATACTACAGTACTGTGATCAGCACTCAGTATTCTCTGTCAACACAACAGTACTCAGGCTGATGCTCACTACTACTACTAAGTAATGTTCAACATATTGAGCCTGAGCTACTGGCCATCTCATAGTCTGGTGACTATAGTTCCCTATAGTTCCCATACTGGCTCAGGACCACGTGACACTGCGGCTGGAAGACAAATTCAATTACATAATGCATCACGG
>JAGGAW010017246.1:10233-27442 GCA_017657375.1 Termitomyces sp. T27 | reverse complement strand
TTGAAAGAAAAACTTTTCTTTTTCTTTGAGAAACTGTATTGGAACACAAGAAGTATTTCTATCATGTTTTCCAATTTCTATTTTTACTAACTCTCAAGAAATACTTATTAGAAACCACATGACCTGTTTTTGACAGGTGTTTCTTCAGAACTCTACAAGGTTCCCTCAAGTGAGATGTAAATGCGAGTCATTTCACCTGTGACCTTTGATTCTGCATGGATACCCTGCATACTAACTGTCAAATTCCCTGTTGCCTTCTTATCCAGCTCTTTCAATGGTGGCCTCTGTAACATGAACTGGCCAATGCACCATTGAGTATAAGCTGTTGCAAGTACAGCAAATCTGAGATTTAGAGATCCATAGGTTGACAATACAATGCTTTATTTAGGTTGTATAATCATCCCATAATGCGCTTCAACAAGAAATTTCCTTTGTGTTTATATCACTGTGCTTGCTGTCCTGCCTCTACAAGTGCATAGATTCAGTCTGTCTGAAGCCATTCCATCATTGATCATCCAATTCCATCATGATACCATGCATCTTTGGTCTGGTCAACATATCAACAAGTGAAGTGATGTCCTCCATAGTGAATAATCCCTCTGACAATATATCTACAATCATTAATTGTGTTAAAGCTTGCTTTGACAAGACCAATGTGTGCATCAAGTTACATGGTTCATGTGAACACACTACCTAGAAAGCAATTGAAATTATCCTTTCCTTAGGGATAAATGGTTAGATCCATACATGTGGGGCCATGAGTGAATACTAGGAAAGACCAGGCTCTTTGGGAGGGCTAGTTTAGCCAGTCCCATGCCTGGTTAATATATTCTTGCCAGTCTGCAGCTAAGTAACTACAGGGAGTGGAGGGTGGGTAGCTACAAATATAAAAATCACATTGTGATGATCTAGATTCTGGCTTGTGTCAGGGGAACTTCCCTTGCTTCAGTATAGTTACTCACCTAGAGGAGGTGATTGTCATGGAAGTTTCCTGAGGGAAAGTCTGTTCCACTCACATCTCCTCTAGGTTTACAATCCATGTGATCATTGTGACTTAGATCACCATTGGTCTTGTGAAAACACATAGTTTAAACCAACCAATGGTTAGATCCATACATGTGTGGCCATGAGTGAATACCAGGAAAGACCAGGCTCTTTGGGAGAGCTAGTTTAACCAGTCTCATGCCTAGTTAATATGTTCTCACTAGTCTACAGCTAAACCCCAAACCAAATTGAGGTACAATTTAAGGCATGATTGGTGAGAGGCAAACTACACAACCAGGGGGGACATATGGTGAAGCAGGGCCCAAACGACATGTAGTAGTCCAAGTAGGGTGAGGCTCAAGTTTGAGAAGTATGTAAGAATGAGAGGGAGGGAAGACAGGGAGCACAGTGTCCAAGTTGTCTGAGTTCAGGAAACATGTACAATGAGGGTCAGGAGGAATAAGCTAGAGAAGGTCCATGGTACATGTATGATGCTCTACAAGCTGAGGAGGGTCTGTCCAGTGTGTATAAGGCCCTGTTAATCAGGGAGAAATAAGCTAAGGGTCCATGCAAATGTATGAGGCCCTGTCAAGTCAAAAGAGGGGGAACTAGTAAGAAATGTTGTCCATGCTATGGTATAAGGTGAGGGCATAAATCAGAATGGGGTTTTTTTGGATGTACCGCTGGAAAGCAGCTGATGATTACCATCCAGTTACCTGAATGAGATGGGGGGCTACTCTGGCCTCTGCCAGGAAGGTCACTCCACCCACTCTCATAGACTGGCTGGTGATGGAATTGGGGAAGAAAGTATGCAAACAGTCCATGAAGAAGCTGTGTGTTGGGTGACTGCCATCCACTCGCAGCCAAAGTTTGCATTGTAGAGGAAACTTATCCACTCAGCTTTCCAAGTACCACATAAACTGACAATGAGGATCTATCAGGTGATGTGTCTTTCTGATCACAATATGGTTCTCCTCAAAGAAAGAGTCTGTCTTGTGGCTCAGCAGTGTGAATGCAAACAAATTGTGATGCAGTTCCATGGACAGGGTTTTGACCACTTTCCTGTCATTGTGAAGTCTTAGGTCATTGGATAGAGTCAGTTTGCCAAGTCTCAGGAGACTGTAGAAGCCCATGAGTAACTGCACCACAAATAAACAATTGTTGTGGTCACTGGAGTTTACATAGAATGACACCACACAAGTGAGGTCCTCTCAGGTTAGGGGGTGTGTTGCTCAAAAGTGGGTCTTCAGGCAACCTTTGAGGGTGTTTTTGACAAGGGAGGAGTTGTGGACTTCACTAACATCAGGGAAGTATGGTTCTAGTTAGTTGCAAATGCCAGAGAGGTAGGTTTGGATAGATCTTGGTTCTATGTGGTGGCACATGTATACAATAAAGAATGAAAGTGAGTCTTGAGTAGGCCTGGTTTCCATATCATGTAACCAGACAAAGTTGAGGTAGGAGTTAAGTGTGGACCCATAAGAGAGGTAGGTGCCATCACCAATGCAATTTTCAAGAGCTAACAACTGTTCTCTAACGAGTTGTTCTCTTGACCAGGCCTCTCAGATGGGTTGCCTGGATTTTACAGCAGATGGAATCATAATTCGACTGCCTCCAACAGCTCTCATGGGGGTTGGAAATGCTTGATGCTCAGCAAGGGGAATAAAAGTGTTGCTTTCTCAAATTTGCCACAGGACAGCAGATCGGCGACCTCATTCTGCATCCTGGAAACAAGTCAAACTTTAAATTTGTGGTTGCCTGATATCATTATGTCAACAACAAGATGGAGGAGGGGGTTGTATAGGAGTAGGGCATGTAGGGAGTTGAACATATTGATGGTGTTCATGTTGTCCATGAATATCATGATCTTCATCAGGTACCCTGCTTCATGCATGGTGGTTGCAAATACACAGAACACTACAAGTGCCTCAAGATAGAAGATCAGATGCTGAGGGGTGTTTTCAGGCATCTGCCAAAAGAAACCTCAGCACAGCAAGGAGAACCAGAATGCAATACTGCCCAGTGAAGCATCAGATTCAACAATGGCATCAGCATCTACTTTGTCCCAAGCTACCAAGTCAAGTAGGCAAACACTAGACATGCACTCAATTTGATTGATGCCCCATGTGAGGTCAGATTTGATTGCATTGTTGGACCAAATGCATGCATGTGGGAAGTCATCCAATACATTGATCTTCATATAAACATTTGACAGGCAGGGAGCAACCAGCAGGAAGACATTCAGCCTCCATTTGACCCACCCAGCAAGGCATTGCCATGTGTGTTTTGTGAAGTAATGAGATTTACCTTTTGGGGACTGTGCAAACTTCCTCATCTCTGATACAAGTTCTTGCTTGGCATCACAAGGCAGGGTCATGGTCATCTTGTTCAGGTCAACTTCTATTCCAATGATGACCAATGGAGACCTCGACAATTGTTTTTCTTCTTGTGGGAGATGCCTAGTTCATCCCAAAGGAAGAGAAGCTTATGTTGATTTCATGACATCAGCATCCTATAGGGTTTGTAGAAGAGGACATTGTCTCATTCTCCAATGCCATATGAGTCATTATTGAAAACCAGTGGGAAGTACATGTCATGCTCATGTTGAGTGATCCAGGTGACAAGACTGTTCATGGCTCCCCAGCAATTCAGAGAAGCCCTCTTGCTGAAGCAATTGCATCTCATGTTGTTCACCATCAATGGTCACTACCTGTTTGAGCTGCCAGTGCTTGTGCATTGGTATGAGTCTGTAGGCCTCAGCAATGTCAGATTTCCATAAGGTCAAGGGACAATCTTATCTCTCTCAGATGTGCATAAGTAACTTGCCCAGGTGTCTCATGTTGTCAAGCAGCATGCCTGTAATGTCAGCATAAAGTATCATCAAGTTCAGCAAGTACTTTCCCACAGACAGGTTAGTCACCATCCAGAAGTCAAAGGACCAGGGTTTTGGAATGGCATAAATGGGTCAGCTGGTCATCAAAGCAAAGAGTGTCTTGCTGAAGGAGGGTGAGAAATGTCTCTTCCTAATTTTCTTGTCCTGCTGGGTCCACAGAAAATCTGCCTCTGCATGATCTTCCAGGGTGCCAAGGGACATGTTGCAAACTGATGGATATGTGTCAGGGTGTGTGTTGGCAAAGGGCCAGAATCCATTGCACAGACTGTGACAGACGGACTCAACAAAAGGTTGGTCGGGATGGTTGTGGAGTAAGGTTTCAAAAAGATCAACATTGATGGGGGTGATGATGTTGAAAAGTTCAGGATGGAGTGTGAGAGTTTTGAGAGATCAGGGGTTGCAAAGTTCTGCAGAGGGGGGTTCAGGGAGCAGTTTTGCTGTTTCAGACCACTCAGCAATATTTCTAGAAAAATGGGCTTGATAATTGTCATAGTAGTTGTATCAGAGGTACTTGAGCCTGCTAGCCTTATGCATTTCCATTCTTGCTAGCTTCACTGCATTGGTGCTTTGGGTGCAGTCCCCCACATCCTTTACAGATGTGTTGGAAGTAGCAGGATCCTGCATCAAATGGACAGCCCTGCAGAGTGTTCCATCATTTGCATGTTGCTTGTGAGTCACATTTCCCTCTTGCACTGCCACCAGGTTTGTTTGATCCTGCAGAAGCTTTTTTGCTTTTGTAACAGATGCCATCAACATTGAGCATGGAGTCGCAGATGTCTGCAAACTCATGCCTGTCCATGAGGAGTAACCTAGTACCTCCACTGACTCTTGCTCTAACTGCCTTGTCATATGCAATGACTTTCCTGTGGGTGGATTCGTGCTTGGCAGTGAACAGTCCAAAGATGTGGTTGATGTGAGATTGGAATTCTGCTTCATGATCAGGGAACACAAATTTGAGTGCTTTGGCATAGATTCCTGCTGCAACAAGCCATTGGCCACTAGTTTTGACCTTTTGTAATGGAGCACTGTAACCAAGGATGAGTTCATGACCTCCAATATGCCCTCGATTCTCTCAAGGAGCTCTCAGATGGCCGTTGGAGCTGTAGATTGAGTTGAAGCACACTTTTTCTCCTTGCAAGAC
The DNA here is from genome assembly GCA_017657375.1 of Termitomyces sp. T27. Classification (NCBI taxonomy): domain Eukaryota; kingdom Fungi; phylum Basidiomycota; class Agaricomycetes; order Agaricales; family Lyophyllaceae; genus Termitomyces; species Termitomyces sp. T27. Next base: position 22,427 of record JAGGAW010017246.1, on the reverse strand, counting down.
TTTATCCCATTGGGAGGAGGGGAAGTCAGCTGGTGTGGTATGGGGGGTGAGGTTCTTTCTCTTGACCTCATTGAGGTTTTGCATGTATTGGCATAAGAGTCTCCTGTTATTGGCTCAGCATGGGTCTCCAGTCTCTCTAGCAAGCTTTTCCTGCTTGTACCATGGCATTCTCTGGTTGTTGACTCTTCATTTCTTTGTTGTGGACCCATCAGTCTCTTCAAAAGACTTGGAGGACTTGGAGGATGAAGAGTATTCTTTGTTGGATTTGCTGAGGGAGGGATGTTTGAGAGACTTACGCTGGATGGAGCATATGAGTTCATCAGTGGCATGGTCGATTGACCGAGGAGACAAGGATCTGGGTCTCTTTTGACCGCTGGACCCCTTATTGCTGTGTCCATCTCCCAGTCCTCAATTGAACTCATCCTCCTCTTCAAGCTCATTTCCCTCTCTGTGGTCCAATTCTCCTCCTCGTCCATGTCTGCTACCTCTTCCAGAAGGGCCTGCAGTACTGCAGCTAGTTTCATAGAGAGTTTTTGCCATTTCACATCTCTGGGCCCAACAATGTCTCTCAGCAGCCTTTTTCTCAATCCCATCAAGGAGGGTGAGGTAGCCTGCAATTGTGTCTTGTCTAGCAACTTCTGGGACAGAGGTGTTTGCCGTGTGACAATTTGGGTGACAGCGATGGGCTTGGACTTCTTGCCTCTCTGGAACTCTTTGACAATTCCCTCAAGTCGGTGGACGACAAGGCGCTCAGTCCCAGATGGAGTAATAGGGGCCGTAGGTGCATGTTCACCTGGTGTTCCTCTGCTTCCTCCAGAGTTTGCGCCTGAAGCGGTATTTGTGGCTGATCCGCTGAGCGGGGTCACCCCCGAGCCTTGTGTAGGTGTATTTCCATAAGGTTGGCTCATTCGAGTAATAGGGGCTTAGCGAGTTGAGGTGCACGCCAATGAACGTAGTTCAATGTGTAGCTACGAATATAAAAATCACGTTGCGACGATCTAGAGGAGGTGATTGTCGTGGAAGTTCCCTGAGGGAAAGTCTGACATCTCCTCTAGGTGCTACGAATATAAAAATCACGTTGCGACGATCTAGAGGAGGTGATTGTCGTGGAAGTTCCCTTGCTTCGGTATAGTTACTCACCTAAAGGAGGTGATTGTCGTGGAAGTTCCCTGAGGGAAAGTCTGTTCTACTCACATCTCCTCTAGGTTTACGATCCACGTGATCGTCGTGACTTAGATCGCCATTGGTCTCGTGAAAACACATAGTTTTAACCCAACAAAGATTGCTTTTTAGGTAGGTCTTGCCTCTCTAAGAAAGATAAACCATCTCAAAGATTTGCTTTCTAGTCTATTAGTGACTTGACATGCTCTACTTGCTACTTAGCTATGCAATCGAGACAACTTGTCCCTCATGATCATTTGAAACATATCTATGAGTTTGCATGGGAGACAGTCTACTACCAGTCCCTCATCAAAAGCCTGACTACTGGACAGGGTAGAGGATCTGAACACTCAAGAATGACCCCTGAGATGATGTTGGGATCGACAGCCACCGGTTTGGTTAATCGATCATCTGCGATGCGGATAGACGCGTGAACGCGCCAAATGGTTTTCTCAAGCAAGCTCAAGGTTTTCTCTGGAAACGGGAGGGTAAGCGAGTAGGAAGGGGTGAAATCAGGGTGTCAGAAGGAAGAGCAACTGGTTACATCTACACGAAAGAGGTTGGACATGGTTGGCTGGATAGTGCTGGACACATGTCTATTTCAACATATCTATTTAGGAGACAGGACAAAAGGAAGGCCGTCAAGGCTCCGGACAAAGAGTCTTGAAGTTGATTTCAGAATTTCGAAGGAAAAGGTTCGCTGGACGCCAAGCCCGTGCAGAAGTAGCATAGAATTTTTATGGCATGCTACATAACACTCAAAGACCATCGTACACCATCCAGTCCATCTATGACCGTCCCGCACCCGGAACATTTCGTCTCTCCCTGCGCGGTCCACGCTCCGGCGCTGCCATAACCGGCGCAATAACGTTAACAGCAATCGAGTCAAAGTTAAGCGCAACGAGCAGTTCCTACGACAACGTCAGACACGAACTCCAGGATAGATAGATAGTCCAGAGAACACACACCTTTGTCTGTGGGTCGACCTCGAGACCCGTCGCAGAGACATCGAGCGCCGAAACTTCAGGCACATAGTTGTCCTTGCGCTCCCTCTCCTCCTCCTGCAGCTTGAACGAGATGCCACGCACGGGACCACGCTGAATGCGCTTCATAAGATGGGTCGTAAAACCCGAGATTTTGTTGCGCAAGCGCTTCGAGGGAACGACGGCCTAGTCATAATCATACGTAAGCTCATGCACACAAGCCTTAAGACGCTCGAAACGCACGACTTCATCGATGATGCGCTTGTTAGTATGGAAATCGAGTGTCAAGCGCGGGTAGCTGAGAGCGAGTGAGTCCGTCAATAACCACCTCCAAATTATAAGACCCAAGAAACGCACTATTTTTCGATGAGAACGCGAGAAGCCCTCTTGGTAGTCTTGGTGCGAACGCGGCCCTGTCAAACATAGTCATCGTCAGTAATTGTACCACTCAGCGACGTAACCTCTGTCCTCCATACCATGTTGATATCGTCAGGAGATTCGAAGCAGGACTAGTGTATACCAAGCACAACACCGGCAACTCCCGACGGTGGCTTGCTGGTACTGTACAGCTGCACAGCCACTGATCGAGCCCAGCCACACCGATCAACACAAAGTCCCTCGTCGTTGTCGTCGTCCTCAAGACTTCTCACTTTCACGCTCAGGTAATTAGTATCCTCGCTTCGTGTTGTGCTTTGCCTCGACGCCGCTTCCTCTCTCTCTTCCGACAGCCCGTCTGACTCGTGCTCTCCATAGTGCGACACTCTTCGGGCTTCAAGAAAAAAACTCATCTCCTTCTAGTCCTACCTTACAAAAAAATGGTCCGCGTATCCGTCCTTGTGAGCACAGCACCTTCTACACAATTTATGTCCTCCGTGCTAATCGTAGGGTAGAACGACTGCCTCAACAACATTGTCAATGCCGAGCGCCGTGGCAAACGCCAGGTCCTCGTGCGCCCCTCCTCAAAAGTCGTCGTCAAATTCCTCTCCGTCATGCAGCGTCATGGTTCGTTTCTCTTCCCCCCCCCCTTCCCCCTTTTTTCTTTTTTGCTTCTCCTAATTCCCACCCCCCAGGGTACATCGGCGAATTCGAAATCATCGATGACCACCGCTCCGGCAAGATTGTCATCCAGCTCAACGGGCGACTCAACAAGACGGGCGTCATTTCGCCCCGCTTCAATGTCCAGGCTACCCAGATCGAGTCCTGGGTCAACTTGCTCCTCCCCGCGCGTGGGTTTGGAATTATCATTCTCGTGCGTCCCTTCCTTTTTAAGGTTGTAGATTGTATGTTGATGAGCGCGCTTTGGTAGACCACCTCGGCGGGTATTATGGACCATGAGGAGGCAAGGAGGAAGAGTATTGGAGGAAAGCTCCTCGGTTATGTCTATTAGATAGCTTGCGAGTCGTACTAGGCCTCTGCCTATGATATCAGTGTTGGCTTGACGAGCACAATGAACAGCAGCACAGCCGTTTCAACATGGTCGCATCGGCAGCAACAGTGTGTCCAGGAAATTAAATTCTTCTGTATCTGGGTGGCCATTGCTTCGTTCTGGACTGTTGAATTCCCTGAGACCAGTCCTTTGCACAAACGGTTGCAAGTGGAAATAGACCATACGTAAACACGATATAAAGATATGAATGACCCTTAATAAAGCTTGCGTCTACCAATTCTACCATATTCCAGAGGTAATCTGATAGGTGTCAGCCATATTCAGCTAAGTATTACCCACAGAGATCGAACTCATGACCACGAAGGGTCTTGTTCAAAGACGCAGCGAAGAGATGAGCCAATTTTCTTCATGCGCAAACAACGTTTCCAAGGATCGCGGATGGAGTTGGTATGGGCTGCAAAGATCATGTCAATCTATTTCATCGTTGGTGAGGAAATGAGTTCCTCTCATCTGTCTGTGAACCTCAGCATGGGTCGAAGCGTGGTGGGGATACTAGGCTTGTTCAAGACACATACCATTTTTAAACGATATCACCTCTTTTTGGACCATTCTGCTTTGGCGAGGTGACAAAGATGACCCTCCTGTATTGTCGAGGGAAATCAGACCCCCCCGTAGTAGCCACAGTGTTTCAATGGCGATCTGTTGGGACACTGAAGGCGAGCCATCTTGTAACATCCATATATATATATAAGTTCGTAGTATTAGGTACAAATCAGGTTCTGATTCAGATAATGTATTTGGGGGAAGGGTTGAGGCACTGTGATTAAAAGATGTCTGAATGTGACTAAGCTATGAAGAAGATCATAGTACTATGCAGGGCAGGTAGGACTGCAGGCTACAAGCTGAGGTGGGCCTGTGCTTGTCTGGTCACGTACAGTTCTTTTCGATCTCTTTCTAGCACACAACCAAGACTGTTTCCGAGGGAATCTGTTAATGCTAGATTTTCCCTTCCCGTTTACGTATCATCTCCCATTTCGTCATATTTCCTTATTTATGTTTTTGATTACTAGAACGTACAATTCTTACCGTACGCCAATGCCGCCACACCTCAGTCGCTTACCGCTATTCATGGTTACTCTGAGGTGTGCATGAATTACATACTCTCTTACTAACGATATACTACCTAGATATATATAAATTGTCTACTATATATCAACAGCATCCTGAAATCACAGCGGCAACAGAGTATGAGGAGTGGAATTGCAAGTACGCCACTGTTGACTGTTTTAGACTAACTTTTATTTTCACGGATCCCAATGAGGTTGTCATGGGGGAAATTCGAGCAGTCTTGAATGCCTTATGTTTCTTAGTCTATGTCAGCAACTACCAAATGTCGTGCAAATTGTAAGTCGAGAATGGCCGGCAGTTGGCACCTATTCTATGCGATCCTACAGCTTGCAGAACAAATAGTGAAAGTGGATCGTATTTCTCTGTCCTCGTTGTTTGCTAACATTACCACTAGTAACATACAATTCAGAAGTGTGTGCCAAGGCGACGGTTGTACTGATTGATTAGTTGTCGAGCGGACATGAGATAGGCAATGTGTGCTTCCTACAAGTGAGCATCGGGAAACGACGAACGATCACAGCGGCGTCACCTGTAAAGCAACCATCTCTCTTTTAGCGATATTCACTTCATTCACGAATATCCCCGATTCACCTTTGTGGGCGTCAAGATCACATTCCAAGGCTTTGATCTGTTTTTCGAGATTATCATTCCGGCTTTGGTGAATGCGAAGATTCCCTTCCAGCTCGATCTGATGATTCACATGTGGTAGAGTATATTTAGCATGAAAACGGGGCTGATAGGGGAGGGCGTATTAAGTAGACGTACTTGAGAAGGCGTTCTTCTTGCCACTGAATAAACTCCTTTCTGAAGCTTGCAAACATTTTCGCGAGTTCAGCTAGTGACTGGACTTGAATTACAATGGCCAATCTGCTGCTGGAGCTTGGGGAAGCAAAGGTAGCCTTGGGGAGGAGTAAGGGTGCGTATTGGGTTTATGAAGGTATGTCAAAAACCTCCTCAAAACTTCGGACCGAAGCCATATGACTAAAACTCCGACCACGAATTATGGCTCACATGCGCCACAGTGCACCGCCACCGGCTTCGGACCGTGGACTGGTTGTTGAACATTTATAGAATGTATTACGCTCACTGGTACCGGCTGTTCTGCTTGGGAGTCACGTATTGACTCTCCGTAGTGTACGCTATCGTGAGGTTGTTCCTCAACCCGAGGGTATTGCACAAATACGTAAAGTTGAAAACACGAATGGGAAATGCTGATCCGGCCCATTCTCTCCATCTGTCATTTCAATGATCGTTAATTTTAGTTCGAGATCTACACACACAATGTTGTGATTGCAGATTTTGAACTTCTCAAGCGAAACCGTCCAACTAGGATCAACCGGACACTTGCTCACTCACCAAGTACGTCCTACAGTTGAAGAGTGTCGAACAAGGTCACAAAAGGCGGGCAATTTAAAAATACAACACAGGAGCTACACTGTTTCGAATATACAGAACATTTACGATGAATTGAAGAGGAATAGAATATATGTAGTCTGGATGCATTATCAATGTGCGGCGGAATAGGGAGATCGAAAGGAATGGCGTGGAATCACTGAACCGAGATTTTAGTGCTCGGGGCAAGCTATATGGTTTATGATTGAATAGGCATTAACACACGATCATTTGCAGAATGGGAAAATGACATTGATACAACGGCTGAGAAAGGACTTCTTGGCTGCTGCTGGGTCAGATTTCGCAGGAGTACGAGCAACTTTCTTTTTGACTTCAGGGAGATCGTTGGTGGATGGTTCTGTCTTGGTTGTCATGCTTGCAGTACTACTCGCACGGTCTATGGCAGGAAGAGGTGGATTTGACAGGGGCTGTTCGTGATTGTCTTTGAACCACTGTGAATCGGGTTAACCGCAGCATGATGGACAGGAGGTGCCATGATGGCATGGATATACGTACCTGAACAAGGAAGTTAGCTGAGGCCTTGGGGTAACGCTTCTGCGTTTCATAGTCGACATAGGTAACACCGAAACGGGTTGTATAACCGTCCGCCCTAACAAGTTGATGAGTTCAACAAAAATATGACAATAAAGGTGGATATACCATTCGAAGTTATCGAGGAAACCTAGAAATAATTAGATGAGCAGATAAAAATACAAGATGACATACTCCACGGGAAGTAGGATCGGACGTCGACGCCGTCCTCAAAAATGGCCAACATCAAGTTCTTTGTGGTACCTTTGAAGTAGTTGACCCGGTCTGTGTCGACAAGAGCCTCCTCAATAGGTATAAAGTTCTCGTTCTTGACAGCGAAACCATTTTCGGTGACACTGATGAACTAAATGAGCGATAAAGTGGCAAAAATCACGATAGTACTGACTATATGGGCATCTTGTATTTCTGGCAAAGAGTATGGAGTTAGGCTACGACTTCTAGGTGAGAGAAAAGGCAGCAAACCTTCCACAAATAATTGAGTAACTGGAGAAGAAGCGTTAGATCCGTTACATGCGAAAGTAGAAGAGAAATGAGACGACATACAGCACGGAAGCCTTCGGGGTCTGTTCAAAGAGATAATTAATATCAGAATCACTATGGATAAGCAGCTACAAACAATCTTGCAGCCATGCACAGTGCGCTAGAGGCAAACACATTAGACTTGTAACATAAGTGAATGTTACTTGTGGACGAACCTTGTTTCCCGAGCTGCGTACCATCGGGTCGGGTGAATGTATAATCCACATTTCCCTGGAACTCATCATCCCCACCAGCACCTGGAAAAATTGAAAAACGTCGATCACGATAATACTAAGTCGGTGACGCACGAGCAAGATTCGTAGTATAAGTGTTCATGCCGTAGAAGTCCGATGACCCCTTCACGAGCGCGAGCTCTTCTGCTGTGAAGGTGGGCAGGCGGTTGCCAAGAACTTCTCCCATGTAGGGAGGGTAGTAACCGAGATAAATGGGGTCCTAGATCATAAGACATTAGAGATCGAGAACGGTGAATGGGAGTACAAGGTCAAGAAGCGTACTGCGAACCAGCCTAAACATGGGAAGGGGAAACATGGGAAGGAAATATTTAATCTGATGTACTTCGCGGACAAGTTCCGGCCTACCAATGGCAAAGTCAAGAGCATGCTGGGCGGCTTCCACGTCTGAAGTAATAATCTACATGTCAGCTACTGTTCATAAGTCAAGATGACACAATCAATGTGCCGTACTTTCAGGAGAGTCATCATAGGGCATTTGCCAATCACCGTTGAGTGTGATACCTATATGACCTTTCTGGGTGGGTTTAAAGGACTCCCGATACAGTTTGACAGCATTTGCATGTGCGAGAATCAAATGATGACCAATACTAAGTAAAAACATCTTCAGAAAAAATGCAGGTCGAAAGAAGGATCAATGTACATCCATGGTTCCGTGGAAGAGTTGCCTTCGGGCGAGCGTGTGCGGTCACTCGATCGTCCAGGTGCGAAGACACCGCGCCCGTAACCAAGAATGGCGACACACCATGGTTCATTGACGGTAAGCCTAGTAAAGAGTTAGAGGGGAGTTGGTATAGGCGAGATGGATGACGTACCAGTGCTTTACACGGTCGCCGAAGACCTCGAAGCAGACCTAACGAGATACGCAGAAGGAAAACTGAAGCGATGATTGCATCAATGTTCCCACACACCTTGGCGTAGTTCACGTAGTCCTTGATGATCTCCTCTTTGTCCAACCATCCACCATATCGGTCATGTAGTCCTTGAGGCAGGTCCCAATGGTAGAGCGTCTGAGGAAATCAAGAATCAGCTCTGCGGAGAAAATTCGGGAATCAAGGATGCGTACGACGAAGGGGGTGATTCCATGAGAGAGGAGTGCGTCGATGAAGTCTGAATAGAATTTGATTCCAGTCGGGTTTACGGGGTCGTCACGTCCGCCGAGAGGGATGATGCGCGACCATGCAATAGAGAAACGGTAAGCTTTGACACCGTACTTGGCCAGTAGGGCGATATCCTCCTTCCACAGTCTATAGGAATCTGTCGCGACGTCGCCATTTTTCCCATCTAATGTCTTGCCGGGCAACTTCGAAAAATCATCCCAGATCGACTTTCCTCGTCCGTCAACTGCTGCAGAACCTTCAATTTGGAAGGATGCTAGAACGACCGTCACAGGCTCGTTTAGCATATTCATCATGATGGTGTGAAGGGATCTACTCGCCAGTTGCGAAACCCCAGAGGAAGTCTGCTGGTAGCTTGTGCGTCATGGTTGGCGTTGCCATCGAGGATATTATCGGCGGAAAGAGGAGAGCGAGGAAAACTTTGTCGAGCTCAAAATCCAGCAGACCTGCGGCATAAATACTCCAGTTCCTGGAACATCAGGTCCGAGATTTCCCCGCTCCCTTCGATCTCCCCTTTTCGAGGGCCGCGACGCGAGGCAGTTCCAGATTCGGGCTCAGCCGAGAAATTGGCTTTTCAAAATACATAGATCATATATAGGACGATGGGCCTATGTATGTACTACAGATAAATGTAAGCAAGTATACGATAGGTAAGGTAACTATGCATCACGCGCCGGGGTATATGTAGACGCCACCTTCGCCAAGTGGTCAATGCACCAGATGGGGTAGTTACCTCGGTATGTCTTGTCTTTCGAGGATGAATGTCGAGAACCACACGTATCCAAATCGACATCCTACCTCTTTGTGTATCCAGGTACATTCTAGCAGTTTTCGTGTACAAAAAAGTGTATCAACTTCAGACGGAGAAATACCGGAAAGACAGTATCGGCGGTGCTCCGAGTCGTCATGGCGCTGAAGATATTTATAAAGGGCTCTTTATCACTCGCTAGGCACGGAGGAACCACCAGAAATAAGAGCTCTGTAAGAAATTTATTGATCTACCATAGCTATGATTTCAGAATCGACACGTCGACAATCCGAATAACATTCACAAACCATTCGCATCTGGCAAAAATGATATCTTTCGATCCTTGATACATAGACGTTCGTGGTTCTCCCTCTTGAAGCCTGATCGTTCAATTTTACATAACTAGCCAGCGGCGAGAGCTTAGCAGGGGATACCTGCCAAGCGAGAGTCGGTAAAAGCTCGGGACTAAATTAGCAGCAAGATACAAATTTATGTAAACACTTAACAACAGTAAAGCTATCGCGGAATTTTCGGTCCGGCTCTCGAGGCTCTTCAGTCAGGGGATAAGTAAAGTAAGTCCCTATGTTCGTTTAGATGCCTGCTTTGAATGATCATGGGAACAATCCAATTCTTCGTATGCTTGATTTGTCACTTGGCTGCTCAGTATAAATACAACGTGTAAAACTAGGCTCGTTACCAGCCTGCCCACTTGGCACTTGGTCCGTGAGCAAGGCTTGAGGGTGGTTCGTGGCAGAGCGTCAACGGAGTTGGAAAATTTGACGTTGCCGGCCGCGGTGGAACCGCAATGACATAGGCCAAAAACCAAGAATACTATGCCCTACCACGCAGTCGACAGGCCCCCCTAGTCGACAGGTCACAATTTTTGATTACCAATCGTCCATACGGTGATTTCCGGCACTTACAAAACTTACAAAAGAGAAAGCCGGACGAACCATCAAACGGCAATCGTGACAATTGTGACCTGTCGACTAGGGGGGCCTGTCGACTGCGTGGTAGGGCATGTTATTCTTTTGAGGCCCGGCTCCTCCTCGAGGCCTCCTCCACCTCTGTTCTGTGACCGTGTAAAACCCTTAGTAACGTGGCCGCGGTGCGCAAGCGATCTGACAGTCCCACATGTACATGGCGTCATTCAAGAATCTCTTATGTCTGGGCATTGAACAGGACCTGCTTTGGAGTCATTTTTACTCGTTCTTATATCTCGACCAATCTGGGAATGCCTGATCCAGGAATATCAGGAACTGTTCCATTGAAATATACATAAGTATGTGTAAGTAATCTCAACTACCTCCCTGCTACAATTCATCTTGTGCAATGTTAATTCTAATTTCCAACACGCGATCACCCCCCGGTTCTCGTTCAAGAAACTTCCTGTACCCATTCGATCGTGTTTTTACGCATCTAACTTATCATAGGCTGAGTCAGGCTGAGTCCGACGCGTATGGTAGCTTGTTTCTTAAAAAAGGAACCTGTTGAGAATTACTTATGTACTTTTTCTTTTAATGCGATCCGAAGCCGGGTTGAAGATACGCTGACCGGTTACTCTAGCCGTACTCGTCGAATTCCTATAAATAAGAGCTTCATTCCCATGACTCTTTTTGTTATTCCCCTGGAACGGCTGACATGTCTTCCCTCGGTGTTGCTCTTGTAACTGGCGCTTCCAAGGGAATTGGTCGTACTATCGCGCTACGATTAGCGAAGGATGGTTTTGACGTTGGGATAAATGACATCCCTACTGCTCGAAGGGGGCTTGAATCATTAAGGGAGCAGATAAAAGAGAAGGGGAGGAGACGCAGCATCGCAGTAGGCGATGTTTCCGTGCAAGCCAACGTAGAGAACATGGTCTCTACCGTTGCGAAGGATCTCGGGCGTCTTGACGTTGTCAGTGATCCCACTCGTGAATACAGCCAGGTGTTATCTCAATTCCGTCGATCTAGATGGTGGCAAATGCGGGTGTATGCAGGGCACACCTCATTACCGAAAGTTCGTCCAGCTTGTCTCATTATTGCGAGACTGAAAAATTTAATGCAGAAATAGCCGAGGTCGAAGAATGGGACAGATTATTTGCGGTTAATGGACGGGGCGTCTTCTTGTGCTATAAATACGCGGCACTGCAAATGATCAAACAAGGTCAAGGTGGGGAGCTTCATCTCTGGCCGGAAGACGAGGTAAGTGTGTCTTTGAGTTACTCAGTACAAATTCTCAGCTGAAGTCTGCGTGTAGGTGAAGCTAGTCTAGCGGCATATAGCGCCACAAAATTCTCAGTCCGTGGGCTCACTCAAGCTGCGGGTACGTTTGATATTCGTTTGATCTTCCCAGCACTCAAATGTGATGACTAGCTGCTGAGTGGGGTCATCATGGGATTACCGTGAACTCATATTGTCCAGGTACAATAATTTTGTTTTGCTGCTTCTAGTATCTACTTACTCCGCTAATAAGGAATTATTGGGACCGACATTAGTTAGTGGCACGTTTTAAACGATTTTCAAACCAAACCAACGTTCTTTCAGTTCAAGACCTTGCCGACGGCACCAAGATGCCTTTAGAAGATGTTTACACAAAGGTACAGGGGTCATTAGTATTCGAGTGACCATTGACCTCGTTTTAACTCTTTTGCTCAGTTCGGTGCCCAAACCGCCGTTGTACATAATGGGAAGGTTGAAGATGTAGCGAACGTTGTATCTTTCCTCGCGTCGAAAGATGCGCATTTCATAACCGGTATGATCTCCTTCATTGCTTTCCGGTGTACAATATCTCACTCATGCTGATATACCATGCACTAAGGTCAAGGGGTAAGTTTTTGTTTCCCTCGACGCGTGTTCTTTCATTGACTGAGTGCGAGGTGGGAATCGATGGTGGGATGCAGTATTCTTAGTCGATGTGGGGACGTCTGCTTGAATGAATTATGACATGTCTGCCATGTTTCAATACCGTGTG
>JAGGAW010017245.1:0-27679 GCA_017657375.1 Termitomyces sp. T27 | reverse complement strand
AGATGCTCCAAAAAATGTGTTGTAAACTCGAGGTTGTACAAGAGCGGTTAACTAACCCGTCTGAGTCGAGTCTGAGGTCTGAGGCCTCGGTGGTGGTGGTGAGAGGGAGACTGGGGTTCGACTCCCCGCTCCTGGATACCTGGGTATGATATGAGCATAAATTTTTGGTACGCTGTATAAATGTGCGTGAGCACAGTGCGTTGTCTTCAGTCATCTTGGTAGGGCGCTAACAACGGCCGGGTGGTCTATCCTGAGCTCAGAGCACCCTCCATGTCGTTGTGTGTATGAGCACGCATCGCGAGCCTGTGGTTCGATCCCGCACTCGCGACTATAGCATTCCAATGTGTGTACATTCTTTTTGGCGCGAGGATCCGGAGCGAGAGGACACCCGTTCCGTACACGCGCTCCTAAGCTCGGGGTTGTACGGGGTTGTACAGGCAGGGGATCCGTCTTGATCTGAGTCAGAGGCCTTGGTGGTGCTGGCGGCGGCGGTGAGAGGGAGACGGGGGTTCGACTCCCGGCTTCTGGATATCTGGATAGGCTATTGGCATAAGTTTTTGGTACGCTGGTTGTTAGGAACTCGAGTGATGTGCGCCCCTCGTGGGGTTGAGTATACGGGACACGCAGACAATTGCAATCCTGAATATAGTGACATTATTGGGGTATAGTATACATACAGTAATACGGTGACGAGTATCGAGTGCGCTCCTGTGATCAGCCCCATGCGGCGGTCGTACTGTGGCGGCGTCAGTTGCGTTCGTGAGTGCAGGGGAGAGAGCGCACCTGTAGTTTACGATGAGGTGTCCGTCTGTCGCGAATGACTGCGCGCGGTGGGCTCATGAGTGGGCGCGGGACGGGAGAGCGCGAGGGGCGGACGCACCTTGAAGAGATTGGACACGGTGTCGTCTGGGGCGGGCGAGAACGCGAGGTTGACGTACGTGAACTAGACAGTGCTCGCATCAGATAAGAGGACCACGCGGAGCCGGGGACTCACGAGGGGCTCGCCGGCCTGCCAGCCCAGCTCCTTGCGCAGGAACTGGATGACGGCCTGGAAGCGGTTGCTGGAGGTGATCTTGTAGAAGTTTTGTTTCATGATCGGGGCGTTGCCGACTGCTTTGAAGCGCACGATGACTGGCGGGGGCGTTAGGTGGGGTTGGGTTAGCGCGGGGGACGGACCTTTGGATGGATCGCGCTGTTTGTAGGTGTCGAGGGCTTTGAGGGCCTCGGGGAAGGCGTCGGAGTGCTCGGGCGGGCCCCAGGGGAGCGGCCGCGAGAGCGGGTCGGGGCTGGTGGTGGTGTGCGCCATCGTGGAGAGCGAGGGCACGAGTGCGGGGTTGAGCGCGGGTGGTGGGGTTGTGAGGTCTGCGTGGGCAATGTCAAGCACTCGGATATGGTGTAACGGCTAACATTGCCGCCTCTCATTGTCAGGCACGTGATTCCGTCGCGGCAGCTCGGGGTTCGATTCCCCGTATCCGAACTTTTTGCCGGTGCGGGCCGGATGACGTCAGCAACGGACCCACAACCCAGGTTCGGGTGTCTCTTTGTCGCTGCCCGCCATGGGGAACGCCGCCTCGAACGCCTCCGCGCAGCGCGCAAGCCCCGGCCCACGCCCGAGCCCGCGCCCGCGCCAGCCGAGCCTCTCGCCGTCGCCGGGCAACCCGCACCCGTCGCTGCGGACGAAGAAAAAGTCGCTCGAGCTGCCGGACCTCGCCTCGCTCGCGCTCTCGTCCACGCGCGGCCGCCAGCCCCTGATCCCCGCCAAATCCGCATCGATCCCCATCCCCGCCGCCCCGCACCCCGCCTCTGCTGTCCCCGGCGAGGCCGGCCGCACCAGGGCCCCGATCACACTCCCCAGCACTACCGATGTCCAGCTCCTCGACCACCACCCCCAGCCTGCGACCCACCACCAGTTCCCCCCGCCCTCCCGCGCCGACAGGGAGCGCGAGAGGGACATTGCGCATCAGCGGAGCAGGTCCAGGAGGATCCAGGAGATGTACGACCAGTCCCATCAGGCGCACGGGCGCCAGTCGCTTAGGGACCTCCCGTTTGTGCAGGAGACGGTGGCGTCGACGCTGCCCGTCGGCCTGAAGCAGCGCGCGCAGCCCGAGCTTGTGCCCGTCAAGATCACATGGCACGGCGGCGGCAAGTCGGTCTACCTCGCCCGCGCAGGCGACGACGACTGGAAAGGCCGCCTCGCCATGATCCCCGAGTGCCCCGGCTCAACGATCCACCACGCGACGGTGCGTCTCCCCCCGGGGACGCACCACTTCCGCTTCCTCATCGACGACTCGTGGCGCGTCGCCGACGACCTCCCCACCGCCGTCGACGACCAGGGCTCCCTCGCAAACTACGTCGCCGTCTCCCCGCCCTCGCCCTCTGCATTCCCCGCCCCGTCCCCGTCCCCGCCGACCCAGTCACCCACACAGACGCAGACGCAGACGAGACCGCGCCCGGGCCAGAGCTTCTGGAGCGCCGCGTCCGACGACACATCCCACGAGCACGAGCACGAGCACGAGCACGATGCCGAGCCCACCCCCGCCCAGCCCACCGCACCCAAACCGCACGCGCCCGCCCAGCCCACATGGACCTCCACCCTCCCGCCCGAGCTCCTCCTCGCCGCGCGCGAAGAAGAGGCCTACCTCGCCGCGTCCGAGGGCTACGCGCCCACCCACCCCTCCTCGGGCCCCACGCGCGTCGCGGGCTTCGTCCCCGCGCCCAACATCCCCCCCGCCCCCGGTCTCCCGCGCCACCTCGACAAGCTGATCCTGAATGCGCGCGCGGTCGTGGGCGGCGGCGCGGTCGTGGGGAGCGGGGCGGTCGTCCCGAGGAAGGCGGGGGGAGGGGGGAGGGAGGGGAGGGAGAGGAGGGATACGAGGGATGGGTGGCGTGAGCGTGACAGGCGCGACCGCGACCGCGACCGCGACCGCGAGAGACGCGTACCCCCGCCCGCACCCCCGCCGAGCGAAGCCGACGTCGAGCCCGAGCCCGAGCCCTCGCTCTCCCCCCGCTCGCCCGTCCCCTCCACACCAACACCAACCGACGCACTCGCCGTCCCATCTACACCCCTCCCGCCCCCGTCCCTCTCCCTCTCCCCGCCGACGCCGACGCCCGCCTCTCTCTCCCCGCACGTCTCTTTCTCCCCCACCCCCGCGCACGCCCCCGCCGCGCGCCCGCTGACGCTCTCACTCGCGACGGACGACTCCCCGATCCCGCTCACGGATGACGCGAGCGTCCTCCCCGTCCCGTCGCACGTCGTGCTGCACCACCTCTCCACGAGCGCGATTCGGAACGGTGTCCTTGCGGTGGGCACGACGACGAGGTATCGCGGGAAGTATTTGACGAGTATTTATTATATGGATACGTAGCGTGTGGGGGGAGAGATCATGATGGTTTTTGGTTTTGTGAAATGTATGCGTATGCGTGCTCTATAGATCGCTTTCTTAGATGGTTGTGTAGAACTTTGAATTTCGATCTCTTTCTTTTCGTTGTAATCATGTGCACGATGTTCGGGTGGTCGGTTGGACGTCAGAGGTCTGTACTCGGGTTTCGACGCGCGCAGACGAGTGATTCGTTCCTCAAAAAAATGCAATGTTTAATCATGCATTCGGGTACGGGGAATCGAACCCCGAGCTGCCGCGTCATCAGATGACATATCATGCAATGAGAGGCGGCAATGTTAGCCGTTACACCATACCCGATTGTATGACTCATGGAGTTTTGGAGATGTGACCCGATTGTATAGTTGTCGCGACCAGATCACTAGCTGGGTGTGAGAGGTCGATACAAAAAAAGATATTGAATATTTGCCCGACAATTCAGGTACGGGGAATCGAACCCCGAGCTGCCGCACAAGGCCAAATTCATTAAAGCACAGATGAGAGGCGGCAATGTTAGGCATTACACCATACTCGATTGTTAGTTCAATGATGAAATTGGTCTATCTCGATTCTCGTGTGATATCTGGCTTGGAAGGAGTGTTCAGAACGTAGTTACAGTCCTTTTGTTTTGAAATTAAGAGTAGACCTTCCTCTATTGAAATGATGTAAAAAACAGTGCAACCAAAAAAAATACAATGTAGGCTTTGTGTACATCCAGACCTTTTTATGTATAGCAAAGGGAAGAGGAGGGAAAAAAACTTGGAATGTCCCCCATAGCACATCTGGGTACGGGGAATCGAACCCCGAGCTACCACCCACTTGTAAATTTGGACTCAAGCGCCATTTCAAGCAGGAATGAGGGGCGGTAATGTTGCCTTTACACCATACCCAGTGATATTTGTGTGTATGAGTGATTATATGCATATGGCTGCAGGAGTGTAAGTTACTACCACTGTAAGCAGATGGGCAAAACTTCAAAGATGATAGGGAGTTTGGATCCTTTGGGCACAGGGAGTTGAACCCTGAGCTACTGCCTACTAGTATAACGAATGAATTGAAATGAGAAGCGGTAATGTTAACCTTTACACCATGCCCAATGCTATATGATTCCCACTCAATGAGCATAGAATCAGTTTTTTTTGCGATATTCCTGCAAGGCAATTACTGAGCTCCAGAAGCTGTTAACTTTAAAAAGGAACTTCAAATTCTAATTCTAGACAACATGTTTACAGTATTTGAATACAGGGAATTGAACCCCAAGCTACTGCCTATGATGCCGATGCTCATGAGAAGTGATAATGCTGCCCTTTACACAATACTCAATGTTATGTGGTTTTGTGGGTAGCTGAATATTGTGCAACTACCAAGAAAGGGTATACTGTTGATTGACTGCAAGGAAATGGTTGCGCCACAGACATATTTATTATTGAAATACTTCCAATTTGGCTCGAAATACCTAATTCTTCTATGCGATGGTGCAATGCCCTCTGAAACCAGAAGAATATAAACTCAATGGAAGAAGGACAAAAGTTACTATCTCTGGAATACTGGATATCCTAAGACAATGAGTGCCAACTGTAAACTGCCACACAAGTTGAATCAAACAAGGAGTGGCAATGGTAGTCTATCTAATTGCATGTATGTGCCGATCATGGAAAATAATGGCATGCCGAACCTAGTTATATATAAAATTTGTCTCGAGTTGGTCTCGAGACAATATCTTCAATATGACTGTTGACTGGCCAAACTGCATCTCAGCTGCACCATATTGATCCAAAGCCTGCAGTGATTGAAAGAGTCCTAAGTAAGGACAATGCACCAGGTTCACAGGTAGGAAAGGGTAGGAATCAGTTGATACAGCAGTTGGCAGTGTTGACCACATTCCTTGAACAAGGCAGCAAAGATATCAAGCACCAAAATTTTCACTTGGCCATATAGCATTTGTGGGCCTGAAATCACATTGCAAATACTCTCTCTTGCATGCATAGCAGTCAACTGGCATTCACATGCATGCAGATACATACCTACAAAATCGCAGTCGCCCATGTATCTGAAAATCTGCCACAAGCCTCCTCCAACAACATGATTGACAACACATGACAACCATCTTCTCAAACAAGCTGGCACACCTTCATTGTGCCTCAGTCAGACAGGAGGCAGCAATACTAGCCAGTTATACCATACCCAACTTTGACAGTCCTCCTGGAAGATGTCAGAGGGAAAAACACACCAGCTCTCTTCTTGCTGAACATGTACTACAAGTCAATGCTGCAATGTTGGGCCTAGACCAAGTGCTAGTGTGCTAGTTTGTATGTTGCAGAGTATATAGGAAACACAGGCATATCATTTGCACAGGGTGGACCTGGGGCCCTTGATACAAGACTGAGGTGTTGCATGAGCAGGTGGGACGTATTGACTGTCACTTTGAAGGCTCATGCCAAAAGTCCAAGATGTCTACTTGGACCTGCAATTAAAGTGCGAGACAAGGATCACCAGCACCATGCCCGATCTTATAGGTTATCAGAAGTATGCACTTTCCATCAAGACAACAAAGCGAAGTAACCGCCATGGTGAAGGGGTGGATACAATGAGGTATTGACTGGTTTATTTCTGACTTGCAGAACCTACGAAGATATGCTCAGAAGGCGATGAGGGCTCATGCAATATAATTGGGACTTGCGGATCGAACCCCTAGGTGTACCGAAGCACATTACTACAAACGCTGGTAAAGAGTCAAGATGACCTAGTATTAGGACACGGTTCTCGAACCTTCTTGGACATTAGAGGCAAGAGCATGTCATGGTGTTCCGAGTCCCTTGAAACTTAAAGTCACACTATTTGAGTAAATCGGATCCAACCTATCAAAGAAGGAGAGAGGATTCGTCTGCACGGTGCGCGGATGGAGTTCGTTTGTAGGCGGAGTGGGCGCATTGTGATGATCGTTTGTCTGCTAGATTTCCCAAGATGCATCGATGATGGTTTGGTCTTGGTTTGGTGAACGATCCTTTATATTGCAACTATCTTTTTGACATCCTGTCTGGCAGTGTAGAAACTCGTCAGAAGCGCGAGCCGCGGGCGAATCGGATTCGCTGCTAGTGCAACCTCGTGACCAACGTTGAAAACAATGAGCTCCATTCAACTCGCTAATTTTGGTCTTTTCGCGGACCTTCCTCCCTCAGACGAACTGGATTTCATATCTCTATCCTACGAACGGCCAATACGACGATTGTCATAAGAAATCTTCCTTTTCAAAGAATTTGGGAAAGGATGACGACTGTCCCCATACCCCCAATTGCCACTCGGCCCCAGCCCGGACGCATGCCTCTTCGAATTGCCATCGTTCAACTACGCCCAAAGGTCAGCAGAGACTCCGATTTCGAGATTGGTGAAGCACCCATTGCTTACTCTGAGTGAGTTCTTCAGATCGGTGAGGTCAATGCTAACATTGCGAGGGCACGCGAACTCTGTTTCAAGTACGCTCTCTGTCTTCTGTCCGGAGGCTTTGAATCGATTCTTGAGTTTGAACCCGATCCAGGCTCAAAACGTACTCAATTGATCTCCTCTGCTTCCCCGAGATGGCGTTCACTGGTGAGGTACACCTCTCGCTCTCCCATGTCCTTTCATGTCAACAGTTCTCTAATACAACCAACAGGTTACGTCTTTGAATCAGCAGAAGCCATCTCTCCGTACCTCGAAGAACCAGGAACAGGCCCTAGCTCACTATTTTGCCAAGAAGTCGCGAAGCACCTAGGCTGCTATGTCGTCGGGGGTTATCCTGAACGCCTTTCTGAAGAGGAGCGACGTGCTGGATTGCCAGTCGATGTCGCGAGCAAGCCCCTCAAATCCCTGCCAGCTGGAGGCACAGACATCCCACCTACCAACATTCATGCTTCATCCGAAATTGACGCCCAGACCTCTCCTTCTCAAACTCTCACTCCTGTGGGCGCTAACAGTGCGATTATATACGGTCCTCGGGGAGAATGGGTTGGAGAATACAGGAAGACAAATCTATTCGAGACCGACAAGACATGGGCCAAACCGGGTACAAGTCCTTTCATTCATCACCCCTCTAGGCCTAACATTTTGCCTCAGGAACTGGCTTCACCTCATTTTCCCTCTCACTCCCCCCTGCATCGTCCACGAGAAGCGGGGACGCACCACCCCCAACCTCACTCAAAATGAGCATTGGAATCTGTATGGATCTCAATCCGTTCCCCTCGGATGACCCGACGAGTGCCAAGTGGCCATACGAGCTTGCAGATTATTGTGTCCAAAATCAATCAAAGTTGCTCGTACTTCTCGACGCGTGGTTGCATTCCGGTACCGATGATGGTGAAGACGGTGAGGAAACTGGCGCCAGCAACGGCACATCGGATAGTGCCAATGATATTTCGGGAGAGGACGATGACGGAGGTGAGGAGGTAGACAGCCCCGAAGCTGACGAGCCGAGTTGGTATACCTTACGTTACTGGGCCGCACGACTCTGGCCATTATGGGAACGCGATTGGCGGCGCCGAGGGAGCAATGAGACACTTGTGTCGGATGGATCGGATGGTGAGCACAATGAGGCCGAAGGAGAGGTTAATGACCAGGAAGAAGAGGAGAAACCACGACACGAGACGATCGTTGTGGTATGCAATCGCACGGGAGAGGAAAACGGTGGGTACTTGTGCGCTTTCTAATGGGCTACGAACTCATAACTTGGTCATATGTACAGGCAAAACGTTTGCAGGATCCTCTGCGATATTTAGTATGCGTGCTGGGTCTGGACGCCCGAAGCTTCTTGATATGATGGGTAAAAATGAAGAGGGCATAAGAGTGTGGAATCTGCTTGTCTAATGGAAGGATAAATTTGCGATGATTAGAAGAACAACTATAATAAAAGATGTCCGACATACACTTTTCTAAATCACTTTTGAGACTCTCCCTCTGACGAGAGGAGACGAAATTTGTCGGAAACGGTGTGTTGATCAGATCAGACAGCAACTTCGGCCCTAAAGTAGTAGACGCACGAGTCAAACGCGTACAACGAGGGTCATATTCTATCTAGATAAGTTCCACCAGGCACCCTTAGCCTGGGCTCTTGAAATGGTTCCGGCACATCTTTCGTATAAGACCAGCGACAACTTGCGCATCGTCATCATCATCTGTACACGAAGGACCCCCTAGTAGTAGCCGTCGAACATCTGTACCAATGACAACAACTGCTTCGTTCACACGCTGATTGTATCCGCTCTGTGTGCTGCTCATCGACAAGTTGTTGAACTCAAGTTCTCTGGCTGCGACGCAGATCAATTCTCCCCTAGGCAATTCATGTTAGCACAAATCAATTTGAAATCAAGTGTGCCCTCTACCTGGCTTCGACACTCGTGTGAGTAGCACCAAGAGCATTCCAAGTCTCGTCGCCTTGGGGCATTAGGATAGAGCAGAGTGCTCTTCGAATGCTGTTGAAGCCTTTCAAACGTGCATCCAACTATCATAGTCCTCATGAGATACGATCCGAGGATATGCATCTCGACTCACTGGGATCTTGCCTGAAAAGGAGACCTCTAGTTCAGTCACAATGTCAGGAACCTCTATGGTGTTTGCTAATTTTTTACGCAGGTCAAATGGACAGACAATATAATAGAGGAGATTCATATACCTCCAATACATTCGTGTGGCCGGCCTGCATCGACCAAAGTTTTCAGTGCACCCTGTTGATCGTCAGCCTTTTCACCATAATCACCGTGACTTGTTTCGGCTGTCTCTTCGCATAGGGACGGCTTAAGTGGTGGTAGGGTCGCTTCCTTGATAAACGGAATTCTGAAAGGAGTTTTGAATGGTTTGCTTAGACCAGATGCTGACGCGTGAGGCTTCGTAACTATTGAGACAGGAATGGGCGGGCGGAAAATCATACAAGGCTGGCACATTCTTACCAAGCGTTGTCGCTTGCGATACTTTAGCTTTCTTCACGCCGGTGCCAAAAGTTTGTCGATCATCCTCTGATACTGCACGTTTCGTCATGCCATAAGATCTCGTCCTTGATGGAGTTTGCTGGCCTCTGACTCCAGTTGTGTTTACGTTAGTCCACCCGTTGACCGCGGAATCCAATGGAACGGCTCTCTGGCGTCCCATGTCCGCCGAAAGGACCTTCAAAGTAATTTCTGTCGAAAGTTTCGCTACGCGATGTCTGGTCTTCTCAGGGTATTTACAAACCTGTTCTTTTCAGACCAATTCAATTTAGACAAAGGCATGCAAACTTACATCGCACATGTTATTGCAATATCGACGAAGGACCTCAGCGTCTTTCTCATCGATTTCTTCGCCAAAGTAACGGCAGATTGACTATGGGGCGATAAAAGTTAATCAGACTTGACGTTCTAGAAAGGCAAGAAAAATGAGAAAGGAATGCACCACATGTCTACATGTTTCCACATTCTCGGCGAACTTGAACAACTGAACCAAGCTTGTCAGACGTGGCACTCCGCGAAGACTTAAGTACCTTACTGCAGCAACGCTATGGTTCGCCCTTTGACTCGGTGGTGGCCCGTCTTGAACTAGGCGAGCTTCAGAGGCATTATTCACCCATCTTTGGACCTCACGAGCGTCCTGTCGTGCTTAGAGAGAGGTCAGCATATCGAACAAACCAGTGGAATCAATTGCAGTTACAGTAGTAAAGTACACATTTGGATGGCTGTTGATAGTCTAGAGTTAGCATCAGTCAAGTGTTTCACACAAGATTAAGCTCACCGATCCGTCGCGTCCAGCGCGTCCTTGGCATAATAATAAGTTCTGTGCGGCATATAGCATGCTGATAGAGCTTACCCGTTTCCTGGTAATATCCTGAAGAGACTATCAACGAAAAACATGGTTGGTTGTGGATGTGAATATTAACCTTCAAAGCTCTTGGGAACATCATAATGTATTATATATCTCGAGGGTCACTTTAGTCATCGTGATTGAAACGGAGGCGTAATTTGGTCATCTACATACCTGACATCGGGTTTATCGATCCCAAGTCCAAATGCGATGGTCGCAACAACCTAAAATGAATCAGAATTTGAAAGACAAATCCCATTCGATATGAAATCTTGCCACGTCGATCCCGCCTTCCCCCGTTCCTCCGACTGTCCATTCTCGTAATGTCTGGTCAAGAGCATGTGGACTATGGCATTAAGAATCAGCATATGTATGTGTGTACTTAGAAGCAAAAGGAACATACCTTATTCCACGATGATAAGGCTGGGAGTTTATTCCTTTGGTCCTGAGGTATCTTGATAGTTCGTCACAGGTGATACGCTTCCTACAGTAGATGAGACCCGAAGAGGGTCGTTTCCTTCTCCTGTGAAGGGTAGTGATGTACTCAGATACTTGAGCCATTTGAGAGACCGGTTCAAAATTCGTGAAGTATTGGACCTGTAAATGAGTCAACGAAGAATCCATGCTCGTGGGTATGATTGACACCTCGTAGAATAGGTTTACTCTGTTGAATGGATGAATAGCATGGTAGAGGCGGCCTTCAGATAAGTTCAAGCTGCGAATGATGTCGCTTTGCACTCTTTGTGTGATGGTCAATTGATCGTAACGCAGGTATCTCATGAGATCATACTCGGGAGTAGCAGTGGCAGTCAGTGCCATGATGGGAACCGACGGAAATCTTCTACGAAACATTCCAAGAGACCGATACTTTGAGCGAAAGTCGTGGCCCCACTCCTTTGTATCCACGTCAGCTTGTTAAACGGGAATGGAAATAACGGAAATTAACGAATACCGATATACAATGAGCCTCGTCGACAACGAGTCGATTAAGCTCATTTTCTTCATATACACCCTCAAGCATATTCATAAAATCTGACAAGCAAAGCCTTTCGGGCGTCGCTAATTCCGACTCGTTCAACAAACCTATAAAATCGAAGTTATGAACATACTGTAAATGAGTCGATTCGTAGGATGCCCAGATAGGAGGTCGTCAATGATCTAGAATTGTTGGGAGAATCTGGTAGAAGGTAGAGATTAAGATGTGCATGTTTACCTTTTGCTTTTCCTCGGTAGGAGTTTCGGACGTCAGAGATACAGCGAAGACCGACTTGGCTCGCAAGCTGTCAACCTCTACAAAGAAGATGTGAACCTTGTTTCAAAACTCCAAGGACGCAATGCATTGAAGCTCACGATTCTTCATCAGAGCTCAGTATTTTGAGTCAATAAAATGTTTGGCACCCCTCTTAAAGTCAACTGAACCTACCTAGTAGAGGTGAAACAACCACGGTGATTCCAGACTTTCGATCCAGACACGTAAATAAGTGAGATGTTCTCGAAGGAACAAAATTACCTTTTCGGCCGCCGCTGGCACTTGAAAGCACAAACTCTAGAATGAGAAAGTTAGAGTTGGATTTCACTTCTTACCCGCAATAAGCTTACCTTTCCCATCCCAGTTGGAGCGACAACGAGAACATCATCGCCTAAGTGATATGCCTCATTGCTTTGGATCGAACACATACAATGATTCAAAAACACACCTCTTGCGGCGGCCTCTATTATCTCTTGTTGCTGTCCTCTATATCCAGAATGTCCAAAAACTGTCACATACATTCTAAACCATCGAGCGCAAGACAACACAACATGAACATGATATTACTTTCAGACAAGACCCTTCATTACAAGCGTCATGCGTCAGCGAGTCCACACTCAAGCTTCACACTAGAGCTTAAATAAGACGCACTCATGGCACCGTGTCAAAAACTCTTCCTTGAGGTTCCTATTGCAACAAGAAGTTGAACTCGAGCTACCACTTCCATCGTTGGAAAACACAGGCTCTAGGAGGGCGGAATAGGCATTCGGATTGCCAAGGTCATTGTCCATAGAAGTGATAAAGAAGAGGACTGAAGTGAAGCTTCCTCTAATGTGACATGAAAGTAAGTAGAAAGAGCAAATTGGGCCAAACGGCCAAGTCCTAACATTCGTGTCACGAACGCGTGACCGATCGTGTCCAAGTCCGTCACACCAAAAATCCTCAAGCTCCAAGAGGCTTCAGGTTCATGCAAATGATCAAGCTCTCTTTCAAATAATCGTACAATATGATTACATCTAATTCAACACTGTCGGAAGGCCGGAAAGTTTCATCTTCACTCCAATTTCAAATAGGTAATCAAGGCACTGAAGAAAGGTGTCAGAACCATGCCGTGAAGTAGTAGATTCAAATCGACCTCGGTTTGAGTTTTTGCCTTCTCCCAATCATTACCTGTAAGGTGACTGATCAGGCTCATATTGAATGGATAGGATAGCATACGAACCCCAAACGTAGACGCCATGTCTGCGAACAAGCACTCCAGCTGCATCAGGGTATTTGATCATAGCTTCCGCCATGCTGTCTTTGAGATCCTCTTCGTTCGGCGTATTTTCAATGATCGGAAGCTCGAGCGTATCAAGGTAAGAAAGGGCCTTTCCCATACCACCAATGCGTACACCTTTGATCATCTAGATAGCGTGTCAAATCAGCATGAGAACAATCTGATAGTATTCCACAGATACCTCCTGTAAGGAAATGTATTAATATCATGCAAGTTCCACAGAAGATCTAACCTTACCTGGTGAGAGATTCTGAAAACTGGGCCGTCCCAAAGCAGTGTCGCCATCACTGCATGTTGAGAGTGGGTGTGAATGCAGCTGCCTGCACCTCGAAGGTCGAATGAGTTCCAAAATAGGGGTGTACAGGCCGATTCCTTGAGGTTCAACGCGGGCCGGCGAAGAAACACTCGGTCGGTGTGAGGAGAAGGGGCCGGTTGGGGATAAGGAAGAACAAAGATGTGACTCGGCTCAATTCTCTCTTTCTGTACACCCGAAGGGGCGATGAAGACTTTATCACTACAAATTTACTCTTCAATGTTAGTGATAATGGATCGAAGGGATAAGCATACCCGAGCCGAATGCAAATTCCACCACCAGTCCCTGTGACCCAACCAAGCTGTTGTATTATGTGACTTTAGAGTCTTACGTGCACAATCGAGGAGAAAGTTGCTCTGCCCACATTATAGAACGATCGGCACAATTCAGGGATGAGATTTGCTGGCTGCGCAACTATCATCAGCTTTTGCAATATTTTGCAAGATCTCATACCGACATGGAGAGGATCCGATGAGATCACGAGGCTATCATCGCTGGGAAAGGGCATGCTGAGGAAACGCTGCAGGGAATGGACGAGGTCGCCGATGAGATCAAGTTCACAAGTCACCAAATTTTGGAGTCAGTATTACTTACAGTAAATGCATGTGATCAACGATGTGAGATCGCGTGATCTGTCATGTCAATCATGCCGAGACCCCGACTCCTAACCGCGCAAACGACAACGGTTCAAACTTCAGGTACTTATGTACTTTCAAACACTTCCGTGATCAAATAATAATGAATATCGCAGTTATACGCGTTCTTATGTGTCCTAGAAATGACTATGGGGTTTAGCTCAGTCCTGCAACGCGGTCGAGGAACCCGAAGAGGTTTGAACCCGTGGTTTACATCACGCGAGCGCTCTCGTGCCTTCGAACGGGCCGTCATGCCAATCAAATCTGAAAAACGAATGGTAGCCCGTAGAATAAATCAAACAATACGAAGACGAAACTGTCAAACTTTTACCATGCTTTCCTCCTGGCCGTTGTTCATTGCTGTCGTGGTCTTGACACCAAATGCAATGGCTCTCGACAATGGACTTGCCTTAAGACCCCCAATGGGTTGGAACTCGTATAACGCATTCTCGTACGACACATGCATGCTTCGGTTCTCTAACAGATTCTAATCGGGGTCAAAGTTGTGCAACGACGGAGGCACAATACAAAGGAGCGGCCCAAAGCCTTGTGAGCTTGGGACTGAGCTCGCTGGGATATAATTATCTTAATCTGTACGTCACAATGCTCCCTATCTCATCTCAGGGCTATTGATATCTGATTAATTCAACAGGGATTGTGGATGGCAAGGGAAAACGCGGAATGCTTCGGGCGGCTTTACCTGGGATACGACCACGATACCCTCGGGTGTCCCAGCACTTTCCTCGTTTGTCCACAATCTTGGATTGAAGTTTGGTCTTTACTCCGATGGGTATGCTTTGCTGTACACGTTCCTGTCACCCATTCATTTCATTCACCTCGCTTCCAAGCGGCTACTTCGCTTGCGATTTCGTTGGGGGCACGGCGAAATACTTAGGAAGTCTAGGTCACGAGACTTCCGATGCAGAAACATTTGCTTCGTGGGGAGCGGACTACCTCAAGGTAACAGTATACAGTTCACAGGAATTATTCGGTACTGACGCGATTTTTCAGTATGACAACTGTTATGCAGGTGATCGATCTACTACCGTCAATTGCGTAACGTAAATGCTCACCAAAGTATTAGTTAGCCCCACAGATTTCGTGGATTTCAATCCTCCAATTCAGGTTTGTGAATGACTCGGATTCATGACCTTGTATGGCTCAATACCACCCGTGAGTAGATTGAGGTGACTGTCAGCGGTCTCCCTTCGCAGATAATATGATTGACAAGAATATCAGCCTCATTATGCCACCATGAGGGATGCGTTGAACGCCACCCAGCGTCCGATAGTTTTCTCGATTTGTGAATGGGGTGTTCAAGGTACGAACTTTCGACGCTTCTGTGCTTACTAGACTTTTATATTATATAGACCCCGCTAGGTGGCCTGCTAGTGCCGTTGGTAACTCGTACGTTCCGAACATTTCAACTTCCTGTACTCACAACAAATGCCAGCTGGCGTACCTCGTAAAGCATCTAATGTGTGGGCATCTCCCGACTAAGACATTTTTACTCTAGAAACGACATCGGACCACCCGCTTCCTGGGACAACCTATTCAGAATCATCAATCAAGTAGTTCCTATCACTCAATTTGCTGGACCCGGAGCTTGGAATGGTAAAATTTCTCGCCATATTTTCAAATCATCTTCTTAACCTTGCTACAGATCTCGACTTGCTGGAAGTCGGCAATTCAGGACTGACGACCGCGGAGCAACAAACTCATTTTGCATTTTGGGCAGCAGCGAAGTACGTCGAGTCGTTTCTTTGTGCCAATGTTGATATTTATGTCGGATTCGTCGACTATAGATCGCCTTTGCTCATTTCGACGGATTTGACCAATCCGACTAGCGCCACCCTCAACATCCTCAGGAATCCAAGGATTATTGCTTTGAATGTATTCTGCATCCTCCAGTTCTTCGTCCTCAAACTTACGTGCCCTCCCATCTAGCAAGACAGCTTGGGTAAATCCATCAGCTTCAAACGCAGATACACCAATGATCACGATGTCTGGGCTGGTCCCCTAGCAGATGGTTCTACAGTTGTAGGTACGCCGTGCCGATGTGAGATCGTAAAAGAGAACTTGAACTTGTGGTCATATCCACTACCAAACAGTGCTCATCAACTGGCAGAACTCAACTCGATCTCTTGTGTTTAACCTGGCTGACGTCGGGTTTGCCTCTGCGAACGCAGCAGATCTCATCAAGGGGACATCGCTTGGCGAGCTCACCACCACGTAATGACTTCCCTCCTAAAGGTTTGATTTTGCCTTCCTGACATGATCGCAGATACACATCGAGTGTTGACGCACATGGCTCCGTGGTTTTAAAGCTTAGTAGCGCTACTACTGCTCCACCCCTTACTTTCATCTTCTACGATGCCGCCGCCGCTACTAACACCCTCGCCGGCGGCGCCACCACACGTATGGTCAACTCATCAGTGACTGTAGTGGGCTTCATTGGCAACGGTGGGACCTTGACTATTAACAATGTAGATGGAGGCACGTCAGGGGGGACCAAAACCTTGGCTCTGGATTACATCAATGGTGATTTCACCATGACTAACACAGTATGCTCCAACTGCCGTGACGCTTTCATCAGCATCAATGGGGGTACTGCTGTGCAAGTACAGATGCCCATATCGGCTCAGGTGAGGAGTCTATATTCACTTCTTTCAGATGACCATAACGTTCCATGGGCCCAGAGTTGGGACATCCTATTATCCGGCTATTTAGTATCGCTTTCTGGGTTTAAAGCGGGCAAGACGAACACTATACAGATCTCAAACCCCAGTGCTTATGCGCCGGACTTCTACCGGGTGGGCGTCTCCATCTGAATCAGAAGTTTGATAGTAGAATATGATAAGTACTGTCGCTTTATTCGGTCGTTCTCTTCCCACAAGGTCTTTGTTCTCAGATGGACTTTTTGCCGAGAATGGAATTTGACATCCCTTGTACTGGTTATACTGGTGCCGTTGAAGCGTCGCTAGTGGTGGGTTTCAGATGGTGAGATCTATCAAACTTGTTCGAATCTCAGAAACGTTTCCTATAAAATATCTATCTCCATAAAAAGAATCCGCACCAGATTCTCTCATGAGATGAGATACAGTGATGTTAGTTTGAATCTGGTGTATTTGTCCCAGTGGGGTATAGAAATGACCTTGAGACGCCACCACAACGCACTGAGTAAGCCAGCAATAGCGCTGATATGTCCACATCTTCTCATACAGAATCACATGGGAGGTCAAAAGCTCGTTGATTTTTAGTATACATAATCAATACATGTTACAGGCCTGCAATAGCATACAGTAAGTAGGTATAAAATCAGATGACAGTGAAGGTATAGCAAAAGGAAAACCACAAAGAGAGGGATAATGTCAAATGACCGAATAAAGTATACCACAGACAAGCATAACAAGATAACATGACAAAAATGAATCAGAGTAGAGAAGACGAGAATGGGTAACTGGATATCTAGGGAAAAAATAAGGTGTCTACGCGTGCTCGCTTCGGCGCAAGACAACCATTAAGCCATCCGAATGGGCAGAGAAAATCGCATCCACAAGTACCTCGGGGGATTGTCCTTCCATCGGCGGCAAGGTCAGAGAAGAACCAGCGTGATTGCGATCTGGGATGTGGGATGCACGTCCTGAGTCACGAGCATGCCGCGAGGCTCGATGTCTGCCTATCCTGTGTCGAGGTTCGACAGGATCAGCCACACGTCGACTAGGACAAGGCCATGAGCATGATCATGGACAGGTCAAGGTAGAAAGATTACCTGGAGTCTCTGCCTTTCGCTAACAGCATGAAACAACCGTAGCCAAATCCTCCATCGCTCGGCTGACCAAGCTCATTCACGCCCCAGCCTTTCACAGTCTCGATCCATTTCTTCACCGTTCCCTCATCCGATTCATGTACATAATCGAAGAAAGGACGCCCGATGGCTGAAAGAGTCGTAACCAGGCAATCGTTAGAGCAATACATGATTGTTCCCTTTTCGGTGAAACGGTCGAGGATAAACAGGGTTCGAAGGGATTGGTTGGGAAGATGGCTGAATTGGAAGGAGTCTTGTCTCTGAAGTTCCGGAGTTGTCCTTGATTCTTCAGAATCACTCTCGGAAGCGCTGCCTGGGCTGCGCGGTGAGTTCCAGGTGGCCGATGAGAGTGAAGGAAGTTTTAATGATGGGACGTTGGTTGGGCTAACGGGTGGATCGTGCCAGCGCTTTACAAGAGACCGATTAGAATTAAGACGAGGTGATAGTCACAAAAAAACGTACTTTTCCTTGGAAGTGCGGTGAAGTGGGCGAAATAAAATCTATTTCTTGTGCAGTAGAGGCGTTGTGCATCGCTTTTGCAGGATTTGCGAACGATACACTACCGACCAAAACATTATGAACAACAGTCCTGGAGACATGTTGAGTCGAGCCTTGAATATACATGAGCGCGTCACGTCAACTGACCTTGACTAAGGTTTACGAAATTGAAATCAATAGTTTGTCAAGGCTCAATGGAGAAATCTTACAATCCCACACAAAATGTACCCGCGACTGGGTATCTTGTGTTTCATCCTCAAATAAAGGAGGACGGCCGCTTTGTCCTTGACGATGGTATCACTATACATAGATCAGACTCCTCCAGCGAGGAGGGAGTATCAATCAATCCTACTGATGGATCCGTTTGACTGTCACGAACTCGTCCGGATGTACCAGCTCCAATGAGGGCCGACCTATTAGCTCATGAGGTTCATAGCCTTTTGCGAAGTATTAGCAGCGTCGGGTAAATCCAACCATCACCATACCAAGTAAGTCATAGACAGAGGGGGTCATATAGATCCATCTGGCCTGTGCAAAGTGAGGGGTGGCGCGACGCGCGTTCAACGAGCAATTTCACCTCTTGTGAGAAATCCACGATTCCAACTATCGGATAAGCGCTGAGCGCTGAGCCTTGCTCACGCTAAAATCAAAAAGTGTACGCACTGAAGGATAGGTTGGGAGGGTCCATGATGATGGGGGAAGCGGGGAAGGAAAAAAGCTTCGGAGCGTTTAGTTGTCCCTGACGGCTTAAGATGGGCTGTAGTAAGCTGTAAACGCTTCGAAGGCTGATTTATTGGTCTAGTGACTGATTGGCTCGATCCTTCCAGCTATAGGTTTCTAACGGCGAAGGAGGCTCCAGATGGAGCTTGATGGGTCTTTTTGGATCTTTTTCTCCAACTTTTGAATAGAGATCCCGGCATCCGGCGTAACCCTATATGATCAGGAGAAGGTCAATTGAGAGTTCTCGTTCTCCTTGAGCCGATGCCTGCCGATGCGGATGACTTACAGATCCAGTTTCACTGACAGCTTGACAGGTCCGAGATCAGAGAATTTTGCCACGGTAAACTAGGGTTGTAAAGGGTTGTAACGATCTGTAGATTTGATTGCCTTTTCGATCATTCAAACAATTTCTTGGCCTCGACATACCACGATGTGGTCCACTGCACGAGAAATCGCAGCGGGTGATGTAGTCATCATCTGGCTCGTGCGTACATAACCGTTTGAAACCGTTATTCTCTGTTAATGCGATTCATCAGACCCGTGATTATCTCCAACCGCTTGTAATCACGCCAGGAAAGGAATTCAACAGCAAATTTGGCCACTATCGACATTCAGACTTGGTGGGCATGCCCTACGGTTCCAAAGTTGGCTCTTGCAAAGGAAAAGGTTTCATTCACGTCTTGCGACCAACACCTGAACTATGGACTATGGCGCTCCCTCATCGCACCCAAATTCTCTACCTGGCGGATATTGCTTTCATTACTTCGCACCTAGACATCAAGCCGGGAAGTCGAGTTATAGAAGCAGGTATGTCTTCTAATCATCATCTGTCGTTCTTGCCATTGCATGACATGTTATTCGACCCGTTTTCTCATCTGTCTCCACGCCATGTTCGCTCAACAATCAATCAATCACAGGTTTGTTGAATTTCACGGCCAATAGTCCCATCTTTGAACTAAGTTCTATCTTCTTTTTCAATCCAGGTACAGGGTCGGGATCTTTTTCGCATTCTGTAGCCCGGACGGTGGGATCTACTGGACATTTGTGGTCATATGAGTTCCACGAGACAAGAGCTGCGAAAGCAAGGTAGGTCTCATCAGAGTAATAGTTTTCCCCGCTGACCTATGCCGCCATTATTTTAGAGAGGAATTTGAACGACATGGAATGAATGACGTCGTAACTCTCACACACAGAAACGTCTGTAAAGACGGATTTACGGTTGAAGACACTGTAGACTCAGGTAGTTGATTTTCGCGAACTTTTTACTCTAAAAATCGACATTCTAAGCAAGAGAACAGTATTTCTCGACTTGCCTGCACCTTGGGAGGCTGTCGAGCACGCAAAACGAGCTTTGAGAGTGCGTTTATCCCCAGTTTGACTCGAATAGTACTTTCTGATCCGTGTCTGATTGTTTCAAAGAAAAATTGTATGACAAAAATATGTTGCTTCAGTCCATGCATGGAACAAGTCCTACGCACGGTTAATGCGCTCAACGATGCAGGTTTTACAGGTTCGTACTATCTCTTGAAGCCCAAAAACCAGAAAAATCAAAATCCCTCTTGAATGTCCCTCACAGATATTACAATGTATGAAACCCTCTTGCGGCCTGTGGAGGTATCCCATGTTCCCGTTCTACAGCCTATTGGTGACATCAGCGAGAAGCTCAAGCAAGCTGAACGGAAGCGCGAAGAAAAGCGGTTACAACAAATCGCCGCGGGTAAGCAGAACAAGCGGAAGCGGGACGATGCTACGCCAGTCAAGGATCAGCCAGAAGAAGCATCCGATGTAGATACCGCCGCGGGAGAGAGGAAGCGGCTGAAAACAAGAGAGGAAAACGCTACTGTTGTTCCAGAGCCGCTACAGGAAATGGACCTCGACCACATTGAAGAGCCCGTTGATGTAGCAACTCTCTCAACACTTGCTCCCTCTGGCCCTCCTGTACAGATTCCCCTCTCAAAAATTAATCTATCAAAAGTCATGCCAGAAGTACGAGGCCATACATCATACCTCACTTTCGCATCGCTCATACCGTTCGCTCCACCTCCTGAAACGGAGCCACTGACAGCAGCGGTCTCGCCTGCTGGGTCTGCAGAATAGGTTTGAGATCCCTGGTTGCCGCTCAAAAAATGTACAAATGTATGATCAAATTTTCACCACCGAGATATACAATAGTACAAGTTTAATGTCTGGGTATCAGGGCTATCGTGTGACTAGCGATTAGGTCCAACTGTATATAGATAAAAAGACTGTGCCGAGCTATTTAGCATCACTATCTATCAATTGCTCACCGATATGCCTGCTCCTGCTCTTTTGCCTCCTTCAACTGAGCAGCAGTCTTGGACGCCCGTGGTCTCAGGGTTCTTGTAGGCGGTGGAATCATCGTCTCGCTCTTCTGACTCGTCTTAGTGGCACGTTTTCTCGGGGAGGGTTCAGAAAGTTCGTCGTCCGTATCATCAGTATCATCCTCCCTTATCCTCTTCTTGGACTTGGAATTGGACTTCCCAGGGCGGCGAGCCGACGAACGACGGGTCCTCGATGCTGGAGTGGATGCACCGGAGCTAGTGGCCGGAGTACTGGACAGTTTTAGATTTACTCGGAGTGAACGAGGCGTCGACTTTGTTCGAGTCCCACCGCGTTTGTCAGGCCCCCGGTCAGGCTGGTACACGTCAGCGTCAATATTTTCTGTTTCGTCTTCTGTCTGTCCGTGATGTTGTCGAGCAGCATCTTCGGCCAGCTCCCGCATAGTCTTAGGAGCAGCTCCAGTGCCGACGTGCTCCAACGACCGCGGCTCCTCGAGCTCCATATCCACGTCTGAATCCACATCCAGTGTTCCCAAATGATCTGTACTGCCATTTGGTGCTGATTGGATGCTTTCACCTAGCTCCTCAGCTCCCACAAGCTTGAGAAGTTTCACATCATCCCTTGTGTTTGAACTACTCGCA
This sequence comes from Termitomyces sp. T27, assembly GCA_017657375.1. Lineage (NCBI taxonomy): Eukaryota > Fungi > Basidiomycota > Agaricomycetes > Agaricales > Lyophyllaceae > Termitomyces > Termitomyces sp. T27. The sequence goes on along the minus strand of JAGGAW010017245.1, from coordinate 6,057 downwards.
ACAAGTTCTTCAGCCGGCTGGAACTTGGGTTTTGGTAGATGGAATGGCTGAACTACGTCGTCGGCGCCAACAAGAAAGCCTCCACCTGGACCCACGCTTGGATGCGACATGGTGACCACGATATCCTGCACAAACAGGATGTCAATGGCATCTCCTGACGAGTCAATCACAAGCGCGAACCTTAGATCCAGAAATCCTCAGCTGGTCGTCAACAGCCATGCTGCGGTCGTTATCCTGGGAGTGTGTTTCCACCTGAGGCCTTGTCGCGTATTGTGCTTGAAGACGCTGCCGAACACGGAGGCCTTGGATTAGGCGTGTCCATTGTTTTACGACGCGTTCTTCACGTTTGGCTCTAGCCTTCTCTTCTGCATCTTGTTCGGCTTCCCAATATGCCTGAAAAGAGAACAGTGGGTAAAGTGTGGAGACAGATCTGCATGTGGATCTTGGCTCACCTCCAATAGAACGGCTTCGTTTTCCTGTGCGACAACAACGCCTTCTACAACGGGAAACGCTCGGCGTTTCTTGAACTCGAAGCCAGTCTGATAGATCCTGAGTACTTCATGTCTCAAACAAGATAAGTATACACGCACCACAGCCTCTGCGAAATCGAAACCCAATTTCTTAGCTATTTTCACGATACCTTTGACTATCAAGGAATGTTCATCAGAAGATATGCTTTGATATGAATAAATGAGATAGTCCTTACAGGGCACATGGACTGCTCCACGTGGAAGCATTGAAGGAACATACAAATCGATATTCCCAAAATTATTCTTTGGAACTTTACCCTAAGATACGTCAATGATGAGGGCAGTAAGAACACCATCCGAAATAGGTAAACAAAATCATTAGAGCTGGCGGGATCAACAGTGGGGCGAATACACGCACATCGATTACCGGATCTGGTTTATAAATTTCAGTCTGGCTTCGGGCATACAAACCCTGCATCGTCTCCCCAACGCTCACGCTTGGTTCTCCGGCCTCTTTAAGTTCGTCTTTCATCACTTCGAGTTCTCGCATCCGATTGATTGTACCGGCGCGAACTTTTGCCATCTTGAGAGGTTGACTGCCTTCCTTGACCACCCGTCCCTCGCTGCGCATCCAGTTTTCGGCGGTTTTGAGTGAAACAACGGCGGATCTGGGATATACAGCTTCGCCCCGAAATTTACCAAGTTCGGGAGTATCTGGAGGATGAATGACTTGGTTTTGCTTGAGATGTCGCGCAAGGACATATCTGTGAAGTAGATGTAAACTAAAATACCCCAATGACCGAAAGAGCGTTAATACAGACATTGGATGATCTTTGAATCCTGATATTGTAGTCGGCATACCCTCAGTCATCTGCGCTGCATCAAGTTCCTCATCCTCGACGTCGTCTCGATGCTAACGATTTGAGAATATGAGATCATACTTGCTCAACTAAGAAAAGAAGAGAGGCATACCAGTCGATAAGGTCGAGTGACGATGCTCAAAACAGCCTCCCACCACGCTTGACGCGCCTTTCCCCCTCCTCCAATCGTGCTACTTCCTCCTTGTACCTTCGCAATCTTCGCACTAAACTCCTTGGCATATCTCCTCGTTACATCCCTTGCATATCCGTCTTCCTCAAATGCCAATACATATACCATCCTATTCTCCTGCTGCGCCGCCCTACTTGCATTGTTGACCATTGCTCGCCGGTCGAGTGCCGCAGCGTACGCTTGTGGGAAAAGGGGCGAGTGGATCGGGGGCGGTGGCGCGGAGGTAGGTGTCGGGTCGAACACCTTGCGTTTGTTGACGATGGACCTGATGGGATCGACAGGTATCCAGCGACCGTCTGGGCGGGAAAAGACTTCTGTCCAGAAGACGGGTGGGGTGGTTCTGGGATCTGGCGCGGCTAGAGCTAGATGATTCAATACAATGTACGGTATAAAGTTAGAAGAGATGGATATTACCTAGTTTGCTTGGACCTGCGGTAGAGGGATCGGAACCACTTCCTAAGCGATGCCCCTCACTCCTCGCCTTTCGAAGCGTTATCACCGGTTTCGCCCTTTCTTTTCCTTTCGCCTTATCGCTTTTGGGAACTGGTGCCCCATCGAGACGTTGTCCGTCTCCAGGAAATGCAATCCCTCGGCTCGGTGCCTCGGAACCAGACCTTGAAACTGATGCGAGGGTATTTGTGTCCCCAGTATCATCCTCGTCGTCTCCATTCTCATTCGCCCTAGCTTTACCCTTTCCTTTGTCCGCCTTCGGCTTTCTAGTATAACTCGGCTTGGGCTTTCCGACATGTGTCTGCCATGGTACACTTTGTAGGCTCGCAACTAATCGTGCAGGAATCCCAAGGGCACGACAAAGTGCTGTGAAGAGTTGTGCACTGACATCCCTCGATCCGCTCGCCATCAACGCATGTTTCATGAGGCTTTTAGGACTTCGTATCCTCTCTGATTCTTCCCCGAGGACATCTTCAATATCTTCAATGTCCAATGCGCTATCTGGATCTGTAGGTGGAACAAGCTTTGCAAGTTTGGCTTGGACGTCGTCGTAAGTCCGATTTCTGATGTGTCCGCAGGGAGTGACCTCGAAGTACGTATTTGACCACCATTCGACAAGATTGTTCATAGCTGTTTCAAATGCGCGACCCCGTAGGTTTTGGTCAGGTATTCGGGATTTGTGAACCATTCCAAAGGCATTTTGAAGTGACAGAGGTGTCAAGGAAAGGAGACGGGCCTAAAGGCGAGATGAGAGTGACATATCAACAAAAATGCGGGAATCATACGTACTTGTAGTAACTCGTCGTTCAGCCATTTATTACGAATCCACGCGTTGACTAGTAATACAACTGTGTGTATCTTATGACAGTCAATTCGTCTGAGCCGTTCCTCGTGTGATATCCCTTTGAACCTAGTTCATGGCATGATAAACACATCTCTGGAGTGAAAAATGAGATTCAAGACAGACTTGCTGGCGTTCGCAGCTTTCTTTGAACGTGAACCGGCGGCTGGTATCGTGATTTCAAGGTGTCCTTCCTGTTGCTCTTGATTTGCCTGTTCTTGGTGTTCAGGCACCTGGACCTCTTCCCAGTCAAAATTATCGTCATCTTCGCTGTCATGGTCGGCATATAGGTCGGATTCTGATACAGACGCCATGATATTGCAAATTTAGGAGTGTCGGTGTCTGACGAGAACTTAAGCTCAGGCTCGTCAATTTACACGGTCTGTCACGCTCCAACTGCCAGTGACTATTGTCACACCACGGATCCGGAACCACTTTTTTCTGATTCCTTTGTCGAAAAATCTGGCTCGATACTGATTGGAGTTAGTTCTACTCCGACGTAAGCGACTTTGGCTGAGGGGTCCTGTTCGGTCCTAACGGCTGGATTTTTCCGATCGGTTTTTTTCGGTTGTAGCTACAACATCATTGACAAAAAAGGAGAAATGTCTTACTTTGATTATACATCACATGAGCTCGACGCGTCGCGAAAACCATCGGTTTTCGTGGGTGACAGAAGAGGGACATTCACACATTTGCAGTATCATTGTGGCAAGAGTACCACAATGGCCAGATGGACCACATCCTCACCAAGTTCAGGCATGGGCTTATACTCTTGAAAAAATACCTCTTATTCTCATTGCACCTACTGGCTTGGGCAAGACAACTGCATTCTATGCTCCTATACTCATCATGCAACATCTTCTTGCTCATCCAGTTGAAGACATACTAGAGCCACCAAAGAAGCCAGTCACATTGGTTGTGTCCCCATTGATTGAACTTGGTAACAGCCAGGTGAGCGCAGCAGGACTGTATAGACACAATCTGAAGTGTGAGCCATCTAGATAGGTCCGGGAAATAACAGAATTAGGAATCAGTGCTATTGCACTAAATGCAGAAACACTTACCACCACTTCAAAGGAAGGGCGTAACCTGTATTGAGAGATCACAGCTTGTCAATGGTCGATTGTTTTTTTGTCTGCAGAACACCTCATATCCAACGAGTTTGACTCTGTTGTCAGAAATGACATCTTCAGAGAAAATATTGCCTTGTTGGGAATAGATGAGGCATATGTACTGGATGCATGGGGTGCAGGATTCTGCCAGGCATACCATCAAGTACCTCTTCTATGCAAGAGACTATCAGACCATGTTGCATTGGTGGTAGTTACTGCAATGTTGGCCCCTGGCTCTGGAAAAGCACTATCCTGAGCCCTCAATCTTTGTGAAGGCAAATACTAGACCCTTCACTTATCTTGTGAGCACCCTAATGTGTGGACTGTAATTCTCAAGCTCAAACATGGATTAACTGGACTCACCTTTCTCAACATTGCTTGGGTGTTTCAAACACCTGGAATCAAGGCCGTCATGTATTGCCATACCCTGGACCTTGTGTATCCATGTTGCCAACTATGGCTGGAGCTTCTTTCCTGCAAACAAAGAAGGCCATTCACAGGAGATGACAGAAAGGGCAAGGCAGCCCAACAGGCAGAAGAAGAGGATTGGGAGAGGGAGCAGCAGCAGCGAGCCATGGTTTCTTGCAACATTAGCATACTGTGAGAGGATGTGCCCCCACAGAGAATAGTGCTGGTAAGTGATTATCTGCAAGTCGGCGGTGGGTGGCTGATCTTTGGTAGGCTTCACAACATGCCCTTACCCCTCAGCTGCTGACTCATCACAACAGTGGCAATGAGCTCTGGCTAACTGCAGGCCTTCAATACCTGGTTGTCTTCTGCCAAAGTCCCATGAGCATCCAATGGCTGAGGAGTCGCGCAGTAGGAGTGCTGGAATGTCAGGAGTTGGTGCTTGAGTCAGCTCAACAGACTTATGCGGCTGCCCACAGGGTGATGAACTTGGCCACCTAGGAGATGAATGTGTTATTGCAGTACGTTTGGGAGTGTAATAGCATGCTGGAGTGGCTGACGGCAAATGAGGTGGGGCCAGACAATTTTCTTGACTTGGAGGATCTTCCAACACCTGGCCTCATCCCACTGGAGCAGAGGGATCGTTGGTTGTGGCAGCCTGGACCTTCTTTGTCCAAGGCAAAAGAAGCAGAAGGGGGACAAAAGTAAAAAAAAAATTAAATTAAAAAAAAATTTAAAAAAAATAAGTAATGTATTGTAGTTGGTACCGCCTCCTCCCTGGTATGAAAATTGTAGGGGAGAAAAATGTATATATGTTCCTGTCCAACTGGTGTGAGATGTAAGTCACTTGGTTGGTAAGGTATCTGCAGGGGGGGGGGAAGCGTGTGATTGAGGGTTAGAGCAGAAAGGCAGAGCAAGATAAGGGGAGTGTGATCGGTATTATAGGGGAAAAATAACAAAAGTTAGTGAGGAGGTGAATGCTCAGTAAATCATCACGGCACTACCTCCTCTTTGCTGAGTCCTAGGTGCCGTGACAGGAAACAGTAAAGTATTAAGAGAGGAAATTAAACAGTAGTAATGTATCTGCAGTGGTATTTTTGCAGGTTTTTGGGATTTTCATTCTTTTGTATATTCTTTGATCTTTTTTGTTGTTTTTGTGGTTTTTTGGTAGAGTGGGTGCAGGGGATTGTCAGGGATGTTTAGTCAGTATTGTTTTCATCAGGGTCAGGCAGTTTGAGGTCAGGAAGGTTGTTGTTGTCAAGCGCATTGGTATTTTCCATTTCTCAGAGTTGAGCAGTAGAGATATTGATGAAAATGTTTGGAAGGGAGATGTGTTTGCGAGCAAGGTAAGGTAGAAGCCGGAAGGTGGTGACTGGTCAGTGGAGTACCGAGCTGTCTAATTTGCAGAGGATATAGGCACCTCCTCAGTTGCAGGAGATAACAATGAGAGGGCCAAGATAGCATGGCTTCATTTTGCGGTTGTGGGTAGTTTTAATTTTGGTGTTCCACATGAGGACTAGTGCTCCTCGTTGGAAGTTAAAGTTGTGGATGGTAGTGGTGTGTTCTTGTTCAAAGTGGAGGGCTGCTTTGCGGCAGGCAGTAAAGACAACTTCATGTAGGGTTGCTAGTTGTTCCTGGTGCCGCTGTAGATCAATAGCACAGCAAGCAATAAGGTCGGTAGTAGAGAGGAGGGAGTCAGGTGGCGGTTGGAGGTAGGTTGTTTCTA
>JAGGAW010017244.1:0-28034 GCA_017657375.1 Termitomyces sp. T27 | reverse complement strand
AGATAAAGATAAACAAATTCTGATTTTTGCGGACAAAAACTGAGGAACAAGGCCTCGATCTATTCTAGATCTCGGAACTAGTTCTTTAATACATACCCCCATTGTCGCAGCCTCGTGATGCACGCTTGCTGACTTTATAGGATATGACATCATCAAAGTTTGGGACGCATGGGCGCTATGTACTTGATTGCTTGATTAACCCATCCCAAGCGCCATATAATCAAGTCTGCTTCCCCATCGACTTGCCCCTTCCACGAAGGACTCAACGATAATACTTTCTTCATCCAAATTCAAGCTGGAAACGAGTCAACACCCGTCGACCAACTCGGGGGTATTTAAGGGAAGGTTTTCCGTCCAACTGAACTTGAAAGGTGCTCCAAGCTACGCGCGATGTGTATTTGAATATTTTTCCATAAAAACAAAGGCTGATCGGTATAATCCCATTTCAGCTCCAGGTTGTGACCACAGTTGCTTCTTCAACCCTGTCACATATACTATGTTGTTCGGCAAAACTTCAAGCCATTGGTACCGAACCGCCAATGCACTTCATCATGCACGTGTACTTGTCCCGAAGATCTGTCAAATTACTTGTGAATCCCGTTTCCAGTGATAACAACCACCATGTACGAGGGCGAGAAACTCCTGGTCGCAAACCGAGGCGAAATTGCTGTTCGCATCATTCGCACCGCGAAGGAACTTGGTATACAAACTATTGCTATATATACACCTTCTGATGCCCTTTCTCTCCACGTTTCTCTCGCCAATAAGGCTGTGCCTCTCGTACAGGGTGCAGTAGAGAGTTCTACCGAGGTCGAATCGCAGGCATATCTAGCAGGACAGAGAATTCTCTCTATCTGCATTGATAATGAAGTGACGATGCTTCATCCTGGATACGGCTTCCTTTCAGAGAATGCTGAATTTGCGTCGCTCGTCATTAATTCTGGGATCACATGGCTTGGGCCCCGTCCGGATTTAATTCAGAAAATGGGTTTAAAGCATGAAGCCCGTGCTGCTGCAGCACAAGCAGGAGTTCCAGTTGTGCCAGGTTCAAATGGAGTCCTTGACAATATATCTGATGCACTGGAAGCAGCGAAAGACATTGGCTATCCTGTCATTCTGAAGGCGACTGCCGGTGGCGGAGGTATCGGTATGGTTGTTTGTGATGACGAGGCAAGGCTTCAGGAAAAGTTTCTTACCACCCGGACTAGTGCAAAGGTAGCTGTGATTGTTCTTTCCGTCTTAGCTGTGATTTAATGTTCGCATCCACAGGTTCTTTTTGGTACAGAAGATCTCTTTATTGAGAAGTACATTTCAGCAGCTCGTCATATCGAAGTTCAGGTCTGAGACCTTTCTTTGGGAGCAAGACCCATTTACTCATCCCCTCCAGGTGTTTGGTAATGGCTTAGGAGATGTTGTTCATATGGGAGAGCGGGAATGCAGTGTGCAGCGCCGACACCAAAAGATAATTGAAGAGTCACCCAGTCCATTCATTCAGCGTCATCCAGGTCTTTAAAGTCACACTTTTTCTTGCCTGTTTATACTGCTTACCATCCTGTTGACAGCCCTCAGGCAGGCGATGTGTGACGCTGCGATTGCCTTGTGCAAGACAATCAGGTACAATTCAGCAGGTATGGTTTGTCTGGCTGTTTCGACTGATTGGCTTCAGTGTTCATGTGAGGGTCCAGGGACAGTGGAATTTCTAGTGGATCAGGCAACTCTGGCGTTCTATTTCTTAGAGATGAACACCAGGATTCAAGTTTGTCTTTCCATTATGTGACTTGAAAATACCTGAGCTAATCTCCCGCCATCAGGTTGAGCACCCGGTTACAGAAGCCATTTATCCGGGTTTGGATCTCGTGAAACTTATGATTAAGCAAGGGATCTCTGAACGCACACAAATAGAGAAAAGTGCGACTACGCGCGGACCTGATATGTGCCAGGACACCTACACTAGAATGAAATCCCCAGAATCTCATGCATATGCAATTGAAGGGAGGGTTTATGCTGAGAATCCTTTTCGAAACTTCTTACCTAGCCCTGGTCTCTTGCAGCTGGTTGAGCTCTGCGATCATTTTGAATGGCTGAGGATTGAAAGTTGGGTGTGTTTCAGAGGTTTTCTCCTTAGAAACACCAATGACGGATAATACTCATGTAGATCTCCACTGGCCTTACGATCACACCTTTCTTTGATGGTTTGCTTTGCAAAGTAATTGTCACCGGTAGAACGCGCGAAGGAGCTTTGGATCGATTCACACAAGCCTTAGACGCCTGCAAAATTTACGGCCCACCTAACAACGTTGAGTACTTGAAAGCTATAGTGGGCTCAAACAAATTTCAAGATGGGCTTTACACAACTAGATTCTTGAATGACTTCGTCTTTACGCCACGGTGAGGTCCATTTCTTCTTTCTGTTAAGATGATTTACTGAGAACATAATTCAGCGCACTCACTGTGATTTCGCCCGGGATTGAGTGTACAGTACAAGACCTCCCAGGGCGCACCGTGGGTCTTGGGGTTCCGCGCGGAGGTCCAATGGACACCCTGGCGTTTTCAGCCGGCAATAGACTTGTCGATAACCCGGTCACGACGGAGGGTTTGGAAATTCTCATTGTTCCGACTATCGCCTGCGAATTAGAGTTCAGCTCCGCCACTATAGTTGCAATTACTGGGAAAGCAGTCAACGCGCGTGTCAATAATACTTTGGTAACCATGTGGTCAAGGGTTACTGTTCCGAGCGGTGGAAGGCTGAGGTTAGAAGTCGAAATGGAAGCCGAGACATCTCATTCCGGTTGTCGAGTATACCTCTCTATTCGTGGTGGTCTGCCAAACGTTCCTATGTATTTGGGATCCAAGTCAACATCTATGGGACTGGGTGGTTATCAGGTATTTTCTCTAACCACCCGATATATTGATGAATGCTCGCTCACACGACTGTCAGGGAAGGTCGCTTCTTCCTGGAGACCAGCTTGCTTTAGGGTTCTGTGGACCTATTGAGTCGGACAAAACGAATTGTGGTTCCATTGACTCCATCCTCATCCCGAAGTACTCGTCCGACTGGATCATTCATGTGCTACCCGGTCCACAGGACGACAAGGAATTTCTATCCTCGGCTGGCCAAAGTGCATTTTATTCGACAAAGTGGCGCGTCGGTATCGACAGCAATCGCCTAGGCATTAGGCTTTCATCTTCGGACAAGATTCAATGGGCTAGGGCAAATGGAGGCGAAGGTGGATCACATCCAACCAACATCCTAGACAATGGGTATACCTTGGGAGCCATCAATCTCAACGGGGATACACCAGTCATCCTCAGTAATGACGGTCCAGATATGGGAGGTTTCCTCTCAGTGTGCACGGTCGCATCAGCCGAGATGTAAGACTCTATTCGTACTTCCAAATCTTGCGTGTTGAAATGTGCTGCTGCAGGTGGAAGTTGGGTCAGATTCAACCAGCAAATACGATAGTTTTCAAAAGAACTTCATGGTCATGCTCCAAAATTCTTCATGAAGTATCGCTAGAATGGGATCGTGTTGTACATTCATCGCTTAGAGGACACGAACTACCAGCTAAGCTTCGTCTACCGTGGGACATTGATATCACAGATGACTATCAAACATCTATCCTTTATGAAGTAGGTGGACAGGATGATAGGGTAACTTATCGCCAGGTATCGTAGCAACTTCATGATATGATGTCGTTGCTTTTGAAAATGCATTACATAGGCCGGCGATTCCGCGATCCTCGTTGACTTTGGCCTCATGAAGCTTGATCTGAATATTCGAGCACGGATGCATGCCTTCCAAACAACGCTTGTCATAAACCAGCCTGCCGGGCTGCGTACTATCTGCCCTTGTATCCGTTCACTAATGGTGAGTATGCTGTCTAAAATAATAGTATATGCTATGTCACACGTACGCAGTGTCATTATGATACAGATTCAGTATCCCAATTTGAATTCCTCTCTTCTCTTATCCAAGAATCATTACCACCTTCCACAGGGAATATGGAATTCCCGGGTCGTAGGATTACCTTTCCGATTGTTCTCGACGACCCGTGGAACAAGGGGGCTCTAGAACGGTATATGACGACGATGAGACGAATCGCTGTATATCTCCCAAGTAACATTGAATACCTTGCAAAGAACAACGGTCTTGAGCCTGCGGAAGCGCTGCGGAGATTAGTACAAACTGATTGGGTATGGTCTTCGGTCTTTGTCCATCGTCTGTCCTCACAAGTAGAATTTCAGCTTGTCTTCGGCATTGGCTTCTACTTGGGCAGTCCATTTCTTGTTCCAGTGAGATCTCTGCATGCTAAGTGTTTGAACTGTTCTCAATGGATTGGATAGATCGACCCCCGATGCCGACTTGTTGGACAGAAAATGAACCCATCGCGAACGTACACTCCCAGGGTACAACTGCTTATTTACTGCTTGTCTAACGTCTCTCTCTTATCATGTCATAGGGAGCGATAGGAACGGCTGGCTCAGTCGCTTGCATCTATCCTGTTGACTCTCCAGGTGGATATCAGTTATATGGACGTACATTGCCAGCGTGGCAGACTTGGGGAAAAGGCGATGACTTCAGCCCAGAGAGACCTTGGCTTTTACAACCATTTGACCAGGCAAGGTGTCTGGCTTCCATAACTTCTTCGCTAACCAAGATCTCATTTACTAGGTCCATTTTGAGGTCATTCGGGCTGAGGAATACCCAGAAGTATACATCTACATCTCACTGTTATATATTTGAGCTTCATCATTCCCAGATTGAAAGGGCGTTTGACTCAGGTGCCTATAAATTCAAGGTAATGATCGGACTTCGAGCTTCCTCTCTGTTGCCATTGACCTCTTAGATTTCCATTTATAGATTGAGCCAATAACATTTTCCATGGAGAAATACAATGATTTTACACGCGGAATTTGCGGTGAAACTATAGATTTCCGAAACTCTCAGCGAAACGCTTCTATGGTTCAAGAAAGAAAGTATGCCTTAGTAAATGGTACTTAACACATACTTAACATTGTGTTAAACCATTGTGGTAGAGAACAAGAGCTTCTTCGAGAATGGCAAAGCGAGAAGCATCGGACAGAGCCGATTCCTGCTCAAGTTTCGAACACCGACATTGAAGGTACTGACCTATTCTCATCCTAGAAAAATGAATTGTAATTTTTCCCTTCGTCGATAGCAACGGGGACTCCAACGACAATCAACTCACCGCTCTTTGCTTCAGTGTGGAAAATCAAGTGTTCTCTTGGAGACAGAATACAATCTGCAAGCGATGTATTAATAATACTTGAAGCTATGAAGATGGAGATTCCGGTGACAAGTGGTGAAGCGAACCTAGGAAAGGTCGTCAGAAAGTTTGGGAACGGAGTTGCTGAAGGGGGATCAGTTCGTCTCGGTGATGTGCTTCTGGTTTTATCATCGTGATGATGTAGTATGTCGTTTTGAAAGACACGGTGCTTCACTTCTACGAAGATGAGATGACGGAATGTGAGCTGGGTGTCGCTGCCTGAGGGGGAATGTAAAGTATGTGTATGAGGTGACGAGGAGTCGCCCAACTCAACCCGCATCGTCGAAGAAGTGAAGGTCATCTACAAAGTTCAAATATAGCTTGTTCTCTTTCTCTGTGTCCAATATGGAAATGGAAATGGACCAAGGACTCGCCAATTCAGCACGGCCCGCGATACTGATGTAGCAACCCACTTGTTACATCCCTCAAGAACGCCTCGAGGTGGCAACTTGAAGTTCCTTTCCTTTAACAAGTCGAAGGTGTTGAGAGCTGTGAAAGTGCACAGACAGATGCTCGTCAGCCATTTGTCAATCATACAATTTTTTATCGGAACAATTGATAAGAGACGAATGTACCTAGACGTACCTTCGAGAGGAAGAACCTGTGACGATATCTCCTGTAACTTGCCTGAGTTCGAGAGTCTAAGAGGGATTGGTCGAGAAGAGCCAAGGACGTAGGTACTTAGTTAAGCTCTGAGCTAGAGCTAGCTCCTTTGTACATCGTTTATGGACGCATCAATGGTCAAGGACCTCTCCCTGTGTTCGGGAGTCTAAGGTCGAGAAGTGCCAAGGAGGTAGGTACTTAAGCTCTAGATACTTTGTACATCATTTATAAACCCGTCAACGGCCAAGTACCTTTTAGTGCGTTCAGGAGTTTAAGTAAGTTGGTTGAGAAGTGCCCGGGACGTAGGTACTTACAGCACGTTTCGTAATGTCGGGCTTGCCGACTCAGTGTACTAACCTCCCGCATTTTGAACAATGAAGACGTCCTGAAGACAATTGCCGATCGTATGTATATGCCAATGTCACAATTGTTCTTGATGGATCCAATCGACTCTAGAAAAATTGCGGATAGTGATCAAATAGTAAGAAAATGATGAGCAGACTCAAAAAAACAGATGACGTTACATATACTGATGGACATCAGGCGCACAACATGGTGATAGCTCAAGATTATACTTACCAGCTTCATAATGATAGAACAACACTGGCTTTGAAGACTTTAGATAATTCATAGAAAAGGCTCGAGACACTTATCATACTGGACCGAAGTTGAGAGAAAGTGGTGGACTTTTAAATTTCCCGCGCCCATGGTATGATCGCAAGCCTGGAACCACGAGGCTAGTAGTATCAAAAGAAGTCGAAAGGGTCCTCCGTGTGTTCAAAGTCTAAGTAAGGTTGAAAAACTTAGAAGCGCAGAGGCCTGGCCTGGGATAGGTGCTTAAGCTTAAGCATGGTGCTGGAATGTTCCTTCGCGTCAGTCCATCGATTTCTGATGAAGATAGAGAGAAAGAAGTTCATCAGGGAATATGGGTGTGTCCGCGCATCAACTCCTAGTGAAGATGAAGAAAGAGGGCCACAGTAACGCGAAGTAAGTACAAATGGCACGGAACGACTGGACAAAGATAAGAATTAAACGGATGTGATGAACACCACACGTACCGAATCTTCGTAAAACCAGTCTCTTTGTCTGTCCGCCTAGGCTTTTCCACTTTCTCCCAAAACCACATCACTCCAACTTCTATGTCCACCACCATCACAGCCACCCTCCCCATGCTCATCTTCTTCACCACCCTCCTTGGCACCCTATACCACAAGCTCACCAAGCGGCCCTCCACACTCCCGCCGGGCCCGCCGCCCGACTCCTGGCTCGTCGGCAACACCATCCCCAGCGCATTCGCGTACCGCAAGTTCGAGGAGTGGACCAAGACGCATGGACCGATATTCTCGCTGCGCCAGGGCCTGACGACGGTCGTGGTGATTGGGCGGTATGACGCGGCGGTGGATGTCATGGAAAGAGAGGGCGCGGCACTTGCGGATCGGCCGGTGTCGATTGCGGCAGGGGAGACATTGAGTGGGGGGATGAGGCTACTGCTGACGCCCGCAGGGGAGAGGTTCAAGAAGATGCGCAGGTGAATTTCTGTGTTGGTGTTTGATGGTGAGCACTGAGGCTGATGCCGGCGCGACGCACAGAGCACTCCACGCGCACCTCTCGCCGAGCGTCGTGCATATGTACGGCCCCGTGCTCATGAGCAATGCGCGCACACATATCCTCGATATCCTCGATAGCCCCGGCATCCACCAGGAGCACGCAAAACGGTTTGGCCATTCGTACGTTGTTGCGGCTGGCACTCACACCGTGACAACAGCTACTCTGCCTCGGTCGTCATGGCCCTCGCGTATGGCAAACAGGCGGGCGGACACGACGACCCCGATATCCGCGCTATCAGCCGCTGCCTCGTCCGCCTGGGCGTCAACCTCCGCCCCGGCCTCTGGAAGGTGGATATATTCCCGTTTTTAAGGTATGTACCCGGGTACCTCGACGAGCTCAAGGAGGGCCACCGCGAGGAGCTCGCGCTGTTTAAGAAGTATCTTGGGTTTGTGAAGGAACAGATGGTACGTACCCTTACCTCGCCCTTCAACTACTTATGGGCTAACGATCACTGGGCACTGCAGGACCGCACCGACGCCGACGCCGACCTCACCCCCCCGTCCTTCGCGCGCTACCTCCTCGAGCGCCAAGCCTCCCTTTCCCTCACCAACGACGAAACCGCGTACCTCGCCGGCGCGCTCTTCGGCGCGGGCAGCGACACCACCGCCTCTGCCATCTCCATCGCAGTCCTCGCCGCCGCATGCTACCCCGCCGCGGCGCGCAGGGTGCAGGACGAGATCGATCTCGTCGTGGGGAGGGAGAAGCCGCCGTGCCCGGCAGACTATGAGGGCGGGGGGATGCCGCAGTTGACGGCGTTTGTGTGGGAGACGTTCAGGTGGAGGCCTGTGACGGCAGGGGGGATTGCGCACAGGGCGACAAGGGACATCGTGTATCAGGGGTATGTGATACCAAAGGGCGCGACGGTGATCGGGAACGCGTGGAGCGTGGGCCGGGACCCGGCGTACTTTGAGGCTCCGGAGCAGTTCGAGCCGCAGAGATGGATACGCAAGGACGGGGCGCTGAGGGACGATTTGAAGAGCTATGCATTTGGCTTCGGGAGGAGGGTGTGTCCAGGGCAGTATATCGCGACTGCGTGCGTGTCTGTGTTTCTCCAGAGTGGCGCTGACACTCGTGTCCCGCAGATCCGTAATGCTCAACACGGCCCTCATCCAATGGGCCTTCACCGTCCACCCTGACCCCAACCACCCCATTGACGAGTTCGCGTTCACAGAGAGCGTGAATACGCATCCGGAGAGGTTTCATGTGGTTTTTGAGCCGCGCGTTGAGGGGGTAAGAGAGCGGTTTGAGGGCTATGGGGAGGGGGTGGGAGAGGCACTAGTGGATCCCTGACTATGTGTCGACAAGCTGCCTGCAGAAATCGCGTCTGCTCCTGTATCTGGGCTCAAAAAAGCATGGTGACGCTGAAAGATTCGCACTGCAGTAGTACTGTGATGAAGGCAGTGTTGAGCCACTGAAAAAGGATGCCACGTACCCTGACTGAATGAGTGACCCACTAGCTAAAAACAAAACTGAAAACAGCCAACAGGAGGATTTTGACAATTACAGGCCTGTTTCAACCACATAACGCTCAGAAAATCCCGCCTACCTCATTGAACTTCACCTCGGAAGGAAGTGAGAGGGGGCATAGTAACCAAGTGTCAATAAACAAGAAGGCATATACACAACGAGATACATATTGGCAAGAGCAAAGTCAACAATAAAAAAAAACAAAGCGATATTGGATAGTATTCAAAAAAAGGACATAGGTTGATGGCATCAATGTTATCGACGGTGGAACGGGTTATAAGCGGAAGAGGGACTGAACAGGATGGATGGGATAGGATGGAAAGTTGGACTCGGAACAACTTGAAAATGTCCGGAACACACAATCGATCGCAAAGTATCCAAAAGACCCAAACCTGATCTTCCTCCCCGTTCCCCAATTGCAATACGCCACGTCTTCCGAAGCCGAACGACTCAAGTAGCCAGGGCGATACAACGAACCATTGAACGTAGTAGCTGAGGCAGACAGACGATGCAGCACAGTCCCGTAATGTTGGTTGCAGTCAAGTCGAGTCGAGTCGAATGGGATGGATACACGTGCCGTTCGCCGTTCGCTTGCTTTTGCTTAGAATGTGTTCTGTAGATAGTATCTTTCGTCTGACCATCGAACAACCATGAGTAAAAAGAAAACAATACGCCACATCACATCAAATGGAAACTCACCAAAACTCAGATTGAACATGTAGTGCACGACCAAACACAGGCCAAGGATCAAGTATCCGGATCGAGTTTCTCCCCACGCGCGAGAACACGAACAGTACGACTAGGCTGCGCGACGACCTCCATCATCGCCATGACCGCCGGCGGCCTCTCCACCAGCGCACCTTGGCCTTGCCCATACCCGTGCCCATGTCCGGGTCCATGGGCCTTCCCGCCATGGCCATGAGCATCCGACGGCCGCCTTCTCTTCGACTTCGCGCCGTGGCCATGAGCGTGGCCGTTGCCATGGCCCTCCTCGTCGGAAGGCGCACTGGGCTCGACGCTCAGCAGCTCGATGTTCGCCCGCGCGGCCCACTGCGCGACGAGCTGTCCTGAAGAGCGCGGTTCGTGTTTGTTGATGTGCACGTGGGGGGCTGGTAAGGGGACGGGTGCGATTGGTGAGGGGGGCGAGGGTTTGAGGTCATTGAGGGAGAGAGAGGCACTGGGGTCTGGGGCAGAGCCGAGGACGGCGAGGATGACTTTCTTCTTGGTCTTGTCATTACCTTTTGTCTTCTGCTCTTTGTTCTCTTGGCTTTCGCCTTCTCCAGGGACATCCTTGTCCTTATCTTTGTCCGAGTCGGTGTCTTTGTCCTTGGAAGCAGCCTCGACTTCCCATTGCACACAACAGATCGTGCGGCGGACCCATTCGGGCGAAGTGCTAGGCGCTGAGTTCGTGGTGGCGTTATCGCTGAACTCAATTTTGTCCCAAAGGACAAAGGCGTCGTCCTGTTGAACACGGATGCGAGGATTTGTCCCGACTTGCGCCTCGAGAACGCGCGAGGCGGCACGCGCACGTTGAGCGAGATGGCTCGTTCCTTTCTTCAAAAGGTCGAGCGTATTCAGAGCTTTGTACGGACGTTCGTTAGTTAGCCGTGATGATGATTTGCTGGAATTTTGATTGAGACCGAACAAAAAACATACCTTCGAGGGGAACAATGACAACCTCTTCCCGCCCATCTCGACACCACTTCTTGAGCTGATACAGCGCATGAACGAGCACGCTGGCATCAACAACGACGACATCTGCGTCCTTCGTAGCCTCCTTGTCCTTCCTCTCGTCCTTTACTTTTTCCCCTTCCTTGTCCTTCCTCCTCACATCCTGCGGCTGCGGCTGCGACTGCCCCTTGACCACAGTCACGCCCACACCTCCCCGTGCCTTCCTCGCAGCTTGCGAATCTTCCCCAGGCCTCCGGCTCGCCACTTTGATACCAGGCGCCATAGGCGGTCGTTTGGCATTTCCGTTTGCATTCGGCAATTGCGTGCCATGTGCACTGGGCGGGGACTGAGACGGTCGTTGCTGTCTCCTCCAGTTCCCCGAAGCAGGTCCGGTCGTACCAGACGCAACGGACTTCTCAAGTTGTTCGACTTGATGGTTGAGAAACGCTGCTCCGAGCGCTCGCGACATGGCGAGCTTGTTAGGGCTCACAGTTGGTCCCTGTACCAAGATTGGCGTATAAGACTGCACTCTACTTTAAGCGGTTTGATACTTTACCTTCTTTTCTGACATGATACAAGCAATGGGAGCACTGGACGTTATGGTCGAGGTCAAGTCGGGAAACCAGTGTTTATATGTACATATGCCACAGTCACGGTGGGGCCATCGACTCCCTCGTGATACACGCTGAGTCAGCGACCCATCAGTTTCGGGTGACAGAAAGGCATGTGCAGAGCAATTCTATTGTAATTATGTAGCGCTTTGGCCGTGTAAGTTGCAACCACAGCACGTAACTAAAAAGGGGAAATACAATTGATCAGAACGAAAGGCGTGAAACATGTGAAGGGCAAGAATAGCTCTATTCAATTTGATCTTGCGCTGAAAAGAACAATTTTAGACATCTAATTCAGAATAATACGAGAATCACCCTATGAAACCGTTGCCGTTTATCCTTAGTTGTAGAACAAGAGTTTCCTCTGTAAGTTTCTGATTGACAGACAGAACATAAAGTCATTCAATGACCGGCCACGAGTGTTTGATCCGCCCCACCGGCTCCTTTGCTTGTCGATACCATGATCAAACAACAACTCTGCCTTTGCCACGAAGCCGGCGAGCCTCGTTTCTTTACTACCATATTCTGCTTGATCGTTTGCGCCGCCCATATCCCAATGTGTCTCTCTACAGTCACACGACACCACAACCCTTCCGTTCATTGCTGCTGTCGCATATACTTGTATAGTCTAACTGGTGCCATATTAATCGTGAGATTTCCCGACAGCTCTCGTGTCCATTCAACGAAGCTGTCGACTGACCAACTTTCGGGTCGGCGGAATCAAGATGTAGTTGGTCGTCTTGGCTGCCGACACTGAGGCTGGTAACGACTCTATCCTTAGCTGTGAGTGTTCGACAGCCGCCGGTTTTTGCCGTGGCCGACTTACTGCAGCGCGGAGTACATGACTTTAGAGGCTTTTATGTACTCTCTGGAACGTTGCAGGGATCAGTGAATGCGCCGGGCAAACCACGGGCGCATCACGAAGGTGAGTTTACTCGACGACGAGGATCGCAATCATGGGTTCAAACCTTTCCTTGTTATCAGGTCCCTTTCTATGCCAGTTGACGGGTACGCTCGTGACAAACGGAGTTTGTCATATGTATTATCGTATCTTCTAGGCAGAATTGCTGACGCCATGTGACAGGTACTGCTCAGTACAGCGAGATGTCGCCGCATAGCCTAGTCGTATCGTATGTACTGTGCAGTAGACTAACGTACAGGACGTGGGAATTTTCTGGCCAAATGAAACTCTTCAGATTCTTCCTCGACTCAGATACACATGAGTCGGATTGAGTTCACGCAAATGCAGTTCTGTGATTGTATGGTGAGGATAATACACGAAACATCTCGCCTGTGAAGGTTCGTGCTTACGTAGTCGAATCCGGATTCTTTGAATTCATCATGCAGAAGTATTATGATATGTTGTGGAGTATTTCTAGCGGCCCCGTATCATCATAAGATAAATTGTGCGGCGTTATCCTGGGTGGGAAGTAGCCAAGCCGACTTTCTGCGATTTATATGCGTCGTCCTAACCTTCTCCCTCGCTTCCGCATCTATGCAAGGTCGTGAAATCACTATCGGCGATCCCTTACAGCCTAAACAGAGCTTCTACGGTGGCAATAAGTAGGTTTAGACAACACTGATACATATAAAGTCGTTCATTTGACTACCTGTCATATCTTATCGTTATGCTAACAATAGTGTCACCTACAACGGCCTCCAAGGCAGCCACCTGTCACCTTCAGCGACAACTTATCACTCTTCGTCACATAATGTCAATCCGACGACGAGGGCCCAGCAGCTCTATGCGGCAGGCGTCAATTCCTCGCTTGGACCATCACCTCCGTTATTTCCACGTTCAAGTATGAGTTCTGATTCATTGCCTGCCTCCCTGACTTCCTTGCCATCATTTTCGACTGCACCGAATACGTCTCCTGGGACACAGACAATGCCAGGAATGTACCAACCGCAACCCAGTCCACCACCTTACTATCGCCAACGTTCGCGCGAGTCATCTTCAAGTCTTCCTGAGACTACCCTGAATTCCTTTCAGGGTCCGATTATCATGGCAGCTAATGCAGGACTTGGGCGATCGTCAGTGTATACACAGTCTTTTGCTCAGACACAACATCCGCCACAAACTGCGGCAATGAACGTGGACGCCTTTGGGAACTCTACTGACTCCAATCGATCATCCGCCAGTTTTTACGCTGGATTAAACCTCGGAAGCCAGATCAGCGTTGCCTCACTACCGGTCCAGCATTCACACGAGTCCCTCACCGTTGCGCATGCGGCGCATAGAACCAGAGTACTAAACGGGAGAAAGATCGGAAAGGCGTCGAAGAACTTCGGAAAATTTGCGTTAAGGGTCGCTGGGAACGTAGTCGAGTTTGCCACGGGTGTTACCACTCCTACAGAAGCAATTACCACCCCTGTGGACGTTGTCGCGAATCTCATCAGTCGCTTCGCTTCGCACGAGAGAAACTCGCGGAGTATTTCACGGGCTGAAGTGGAAGCCGTCTTTGAAGGTGCTCCGAATGCGAAGTACGAAGAGGTCATACGGGCATTGATGATGGCTCAGGCCCACCAGCAGAAAGCATCAGGGACTGCCCCAGTGTTTAATATCCAGGTTGTGATTGACGAATTGCGGAGAGTGCAGGCACTGGTAAATGTGCCAGTCCTGGCGGTCCGGGGACAGGCTTATCCTTCGTTCGGGCAGATAGGGGCAATGGAACAATCGATGGGGCCAGCGATGATAAACAACGTGCAGCCAACGCAACCGCAAGCCCAGTCGAACGTTCTCTTAACTCATGCTCCTGGGGCATCGACGATTCCTGAGCATGCTGTATGCGCTCCGGGGTCAGGCACAGAATCGATCCCTCCGCGTATTGCCCAGGCTCCACCTCAATTTCAGCCACAGACAAGTCTAGTTGAGCCGAACCCTTCTTGTATCCTCCTAGCTCCTGCTCCGCCACCCCAATACCAGCCACAATTAAGTATAATCGCACAACCAAGCCCGACCCAACCGAATTCTCCTCGTATCCCCCCGGTTCCTGTTCCGCCATCTCAATTCCAGCCACAATCAAGCATAATCTCACAATCAAGCCTGATTGGTCCTTCCATGCCTTTATCGACGCATCAGGTGCAGATTGCATCTGGTGCGAGACCTTACAGGGGTGTGAGGAAGACCACAGACCGGCCGGACGATCGAGATGTGTCTGATGACAGGGATGCCGGACCAGTGAGGTTATCTGCCGAGTTAATGCAGCAGCAGGCACAAATGCAGGTGACGTTACTACAACAAAGCCAACAAATGATGCTGTTACACCAACGGCAGCAACAGTTGATTCAAATTTTGTTTGAACAGCAGAAGGAGAGGCAGGAGATCCGAGAGGAGAGGACGTTGAGCGCTGACTTTTCTTATAGTACTTCCATAGGAAGTAGGCCTGATAACGCCAAACAGGTGACGTCTTTGCCTCTACCTTTGATATAAGGTATGTGCCGGTGAGGCGATTCAATCGAGATTGTCGGCCAAGGTTTGGCCAAGGTGACATGCCGATTTTGTACCACTCATCCCAATCGTTACTGAAGTCTTTAACTGTGTATATCTACATGTACTACTATGTAATAGTATCACTATTCAGAAACAATTTGTAAACTGTCGAAATTGATTGGCTATGACCGTGAGTGTGTATTTGATTATATTCAGACTGTGATTCTCGTCCTCACACTGATTTTAAATGCCATTTAAAACCAGTGGCCAATGACTGGGCTCGAGACCGGCGTATCAAGTAATGTAGATGAGATCTTATGTACCTCGCACGTACGCGGATCTTGTGCGGGAGTCTGTCGGTGATGATCGTGCTAAACAATGGGGAATCATATGAACAGAGAAAATTGCCGCCGAGTCACTGACACTAGACTAGCCTTTCCTTAGGCTTAAACGTTAAACGTTTAAACCATCGGAAGGCTTTATGTATCCCGGAATCGGAGCATGGTGTCAGGACTCAGTTAACGCGCCGGGAACATCACTGGCACATCATGAAGGACAGTTTACTCAACGATGGTGATCCATCCATGATTGGGCTTAAACTTTTGTTTATTATCAAGTTCCTTGCTGACTCTGAGCTAGTAGTACGCCCGGGACAATCATCATCGTTTTTGCTAGCGCCATATGACAGGCACTACCCGTGATGCCATCTCATAGCCTAGTTGTATCATAAGTGCAATTGGTTAATATACAGAAAGCAATGTCCAAGGGAAACTCTTTCTGAGTCTTGCAGCCATTTCGAAATGATGGGCAGGGGATATTCGTCCATCGTTGATCTGTTCGGGTAAACATCACCATATCAGGCGACAGGTAGGTAGCCTTTGGTAAAGTAGTGGGGGTGCAACCCTAGCCGTACTTACTAAAAGCATTTTTTCTGGGTCAGATCAGCATTGGACAAATACATAGTGAAATTTCGAGGCCTGTCTATCAATTTCAAAACGGTTGTGAGCTACTTCGAATCTGATACGTATCTGTCAGATCGAGGTCACGCAAATGCAGTCTACTTATCGTGATCTTTTGTAAAATTCGAGCTGTGAAAATCTATCCATAGGTGGTTTTTTTGGTCTCTTCGAGAACTTCTTCTGACAGAAATGATCTAGTTGTGGCGTATTTTTAGTGGCCTCGTATCAGAAGACACATTGGACAGGATTATCTTGGAGTGGGAAGACTTTCTGTGCCTTCTATGTGCTCTCTTCACTTACTTTCTCGCCTCCACATCCATGCAAGATAGTGAAAGTACTGTCGATGATCCCCAACAGCCTAAACAGAGCTTCTATGGGGGGCAGAAGTAGGTCTACATCGTCACTGATACGCGCAAGCTACTGATTTGACCAAATTGTATTGTTCGTGATGCTAACAACAGTATCACATATAACGGCCTCCAAGGTAGCCACCTGTCACCGTCAGCGACAGCTCATCACTCTTCGTCACATAATGTCAATCCGACGACGAGGGCCCAGCAGCTCTACGCGGCAGCCATCAACGCATCGCTTGGAACATCACCTCCATTGTCCCCACGCTCGAGTATAAATTCTGGTTCATTACCTGCCACTCCTACTACTTCCTTGTCATTATCTCCAACTGTACCGTATACATCGCCTGGCACGCAAATAATGTCAGGAATGTACCAGCCACGACCCAGCTCACCAACCAGTCAGATTTACTACCATCAACACCAGCGTGGTTCGTCTTCGAGTCTTCCGAGTGAGGCTACTAGGGATTCCTTCCAAGGTCCGATTGCGATGGATGACAATGCAGGACTTCAGCAATCGGCAGTGTATACACAGTCTTTTCCCCGGCTACAGCATGCAGCACAGACCGCGACATCAAACGTGGACACCCTTGAAAACTCCTCCACTGGATCGTCCGCTAGTTTCTACGCTGGGTTAAACCTCGGAAGCCAAATAAGCGTCGCCTCACTACCTGGCCAGCAATCACACGATTCTCTCACCGATGGGCATGCAGCGCATAAAACTAAAGTACTCAGCGCAAAACTTGGAAAGGTATCTAAAACTATCGCGAAACTTGCATTACGAGTTGCTGGCAGCGCAGTCCAAATCACTACGGGTGTCCACGTTCCTACCGAAGCAATTGTGGGCTTCATGGACGTTGTCGCGAATCTCATCAACCGCTTCGCTTCACACGAGAAAAATTCGCCGGCAATCTCACGAGATGATTTGGAAGCTGTCTTTCAGGGTGCTCCGAATGCGAAGTACGAAGAGGTCATACAGGCATTGGCGATGGCTCAGGCTCAACAACAGAAAGCTCCGGGGATTGCTCCAGCGTTCAATATACGGGTTTTAGTTGACGAATTGGGGAGACTACAGGCCCTGGCAAACGCGCGGCAAGTTCATGTATTTCAGAGTCAGGCTTATCCCTCGTTCGTGCAGATGGGGGCAATGGGACAATCGGGTTCGATGGGGTCAGCGCTAATGAACAACGTGCAGCCGATGCAACAAACCCAGCTGAACGCTCTGTCAGCTCATACGCCTGGGGCGTTGACGATTTCTGAACCTCCTGTATACGCCCCGGGACCAGGCATAGAACCGAATCCGCCTCATATCCCCCAGACTCCTGCTTCTCCGTCTCAATTTCACTTGAGATCAAGCCTAATCGATCCTTCTACATCTTTTCCGATGCCGTATCAGATGCATGCTGCATCCGGTGCGAGGCTATACGGGGATATCAGTGGGGCCACAAACAGGCTGAGATCGGACGATCGAGATGTTTCTGACGGCAGGGACGCCAGATCAACGAGGTTGCCTCCCGAATTTATGCAGCAGCAAGCACAATTGCAGACGACGTTGCTACAGCAACAGCAACAAATGACGCTATTACAGCAACAGCAACAGCAACTAGTGCAAATGTTGCTTGAACAACAACAGAAGCACAAGCAGGAGATCCGAGAAGAAAGAACGTCGACTGCCGACTTTTCTTCGAAGGCTTCTGTCGGAAGTCGGTCTGATAGTGTTAACGAGGTGACGTCTTTACCTCTCCCTTTGATCTAGGGTACGAGGGTAGCAATCCGTTACTGTGCAGTGAAGTCTTTGTTCAGAAACGACGACCAGAATGGCTGGCCAGTGACTGTAAGTAAGTATGTATCCGACTGCATTTACTGTACCATTTCGAACACTTCGGCACCCCCTGCGACCTGTGACAACCATGACGTGAATACTTAATGGTTTTGGCACTGGGCATTTTTGGTGTGACAGGGGAAATGTTTTGGCAAAAATATCAAGCAGATTTTAGAAATTTTGAGGCTTTGTTTTACAGAATATCTGAGTTTTGGAAAATCCGGACGGTCTGTCCATCCATCCATCTGTCCAGTGTCCATAATATCCGATAAAAATGATCCATAATGATAACAAATGACACCCTCTATTTTGAAATGAGGTACTAGACCGTTGCGCCTCCTTGCAAAGGATACACGGCCCACGTAGCATCAATACTGGGTTAGTCGTTCCAGAATTATATTGTCCTACCACTCAAAGTGAAGACATCTACCCCTTATTCCATTATCAATGCATGATGGACGAAGAATGAGCACAGCTGTACCTTAATGCTTCAAAAACCCGCAAGGACCTGTTAAATCAGAAAGAGAACAACTATACATACATACATGAAGATACAAATAAGACTGCACCAGGATACATCTTTGTTTATATTTTCAACCTCTTTCGCGGCACAGGCCGTAAGCCAGAGTTTTTCCTTGTACGTTTCGTTAAGGTTTGTCCAGATGTTGCCACCTTCTGCTCTAAACCATCCAAGAAATTGACTGGAGATAGCCTCCTAGTCAATTGCTTCAAAAAATTCATATTCAGGCTTGCTATTGGATGATGTTGCTCATCAGGGTCCTCCGCGAGGCAGCGCTTTAGTCCGGGTTGTGCAGGGAAAGATGCGACGATGCGTAGCAAGCTGTACACACCCATGTCGCTACGCCGATGCGGCAAGGTAGCAAGGCTATCAAGGGTCTTGCTAACAAGCTCAAGGGAGAATGGATTCCCTTCCTATGGATAATGCGTGGATTGAATGCAAACAGACAGCCACGAGCGGGGCCACTGACCTTGTCGATAAAGAATTTAGAAGGTGTAACACTACGAATGGCTCGACGAAGAAAGAGCCTTGATAAAATGCTGTTCTTTCCAATTGAATATTTGGCTTGAACGGCAACCCATATGTTGGTACGATCAGCTAAACGTAACACGAACAGGAGATCCGGCCCCATATGTAAATGAGGGAAACAAATAGGGGCAGAGTTCTCGTGGCGTAACCACGCAGAGGTCTCGTCGGTGGTTTTGGCATTGACACCTAGTGTTAATGAAGGACCGGAGTTTGTGGACTGTCGTACGGGACTGATTTCAATTCTATCAGACACATAATGTAGAGACACTAGTTCAGCTTCCTGCTGGGCCCAAGCCGGCGGAGTGCCAGAAAAAGCGAAGATTTTGTCAACGCGCTGCTTTTGCGAAAATGCGAGGTTGAGGCAAAAAGCAAGATAGTTCTCGAAACCGTTGGAAGAAGTATCATGTACCTTGATTCGTTCCGCAAAAAGTTTATAACTAGTGCGGTAGTTCTTATCGATCCAGTGTGTTGCCGCTAGTAGAACAAGAGGTTCGTCGACAGCGACGGTGTTGGTATCTGCGTCTTTGAAGCGGGCGAAGCCGTACTCAACGTACATCTTTTCGTCTTGGCCCAAGCTTCTTGGAAGGACAGAGCGCATCAGGTAGTGAGTGGTTAATTGGTGAATTGTATCAATCATATCGGGATCTGTAAGGTATTGGTGAGAGGAAGAGGCGGCTTTGTAAGGCAACGTACTTTTCGTGAGCTTGTGAAAGTCAAGGCGGTAGCGTGATGATATCGATACAGTCGGGTCTTCAGCTTCAACGTATTCTTGGGCGTCAGTTGGTTTGAAGTCTGTAAAGAATTCTATATATCTGTTAAGTAGTGTATGGGGGCTTCTAAAGCCATTATTCAAGAGTTCGGCAATGTAGCCTGCTGTAAAACGATGCCTAACCAAAGATGTCAGAATGTATTTTGAATGTCGCTTGAATGTCTGCAACCTGCCATGTAACCAGTACCAAATCCTATCCAGCAGTCGACTACCAGAGGAGCTGGAGAGAAACATCGGGGGAAAGAACTTTTCTATATAGCGACGTTGTATAGCCTCGTCATCGAAAGCCCCGGTATCCGAACACCAACGATACTTGGACTCTTTCATGATGGCAGATGCCATTGCTTGGTCGACGACATCTTTTGAGATGCCAGTACCTGCAACGACCATGAAGACACCTTGTCCAGACGTCTGGCTTTCCCAAGCCCGGACGATCTCTCGTAAGATCGGGCGATGTGCAGCTCCATTCTCAGAACGGAACGCTGAAGAGTGTTGTGTTGCTGCGTACTGAGCTTCGTCAAGGACGCAGAAAATGGGAGTTTGATGTGCTTTGTCAGAAGAGAGCGCAGTTCTATCAACACAGAGTTTTCGGACGCGGGAGAGTAAGGTTTGTGTTGTCGCGTTGATGTAGCTTTCGCTACCCCGGGAAAGCTTGCGAGTGATATCGTCAAAAATATCCCAGATTTTCGAGTCAATAAGATTGGGCTGCAGTTGGAGAAGCAACCAACGTTGCCTGTACGCTGTTGTTTGCGCATCATTCAAATTTTTTAGGTCTAGTTCGTCGACAAACAAGTTGAAAACAAGTAGTCGGGCGAGAAATAATCGACTGAAAGTTCGGCTCGCAATTTGACGATTGTTATTGAGAAACGACTCGTATTGAGGAGAGCCAGTCAAAGGAAGGTTATGCTTGAAGCTCTGGGAGTCAGGAACATAGTGTCTGATACTGTTTTGCACATCACTTGAGCCCAGAAGACTAGAATCGACCATAGACGTGAAGTAGAAGCCCCATTTATGGCACAGACCTTCTAGGAGCAGCCGTGTTTTACCAGAACCAGAAGTGTTGACGAGAAACCTGAATAAACAGGTCATGAATACAAAATCATATTTGTCAAATGTTGCATTGAGACGAACGTATGGTGGTTGGGCATAAAAATATTGCTGAGACGTGCAGAAAGTGTTGGGTCACTGTCAAACCTCCCGAGGTCATGCAGAAGTACATTAGGTTTGCCGTTGAGGCAGGGTATTTGTAGGCTTCCGAGATGTGTTGCAGTTTGAACATCCATGCTATGCCCAACCTTTGGTTCCCAAGTTGGCAAATTCAAATGCCCAGCGACGAGTTTAGCGATAGCTGGGCGTATCTCTGCCAATAGTTCATTGACTTGCGATACGAATGACGTGTCTCTAGCCTCTACTTGCGGAGGCAGCGAAGCTAGTTGGTTATGTCAGAAATGAGTCCGACCAGAAGAAATAGAAAACCTCACTCCATGAACGTATGGTATCGTACGTTTTCTCGGAATGCGCGCGTTTCAACATTTCATAGAGGTTTGAGTCTTCATTGAGCGCTGTGATACACGCTTGAAGGGTTGAGTATTTAGGGTAAACGGTTTTCCAGACATTCCAGAGAACATACGACGCCTCCTCGAGAATGTCGATGTCAAACTTCGAACACAAGTTAAATATGTCGAGGTCTGACATCTCTAGTGAGGTGGTAGTCAACGCGAAGGTCAAGCCACGACAGGTTCCGCGACGCTGACGCTGCCATCAACTTCGAACAGTCATTGTTGTTAAATTTCCTCAGGGCCACATGCTCGGTGACGTCGGCCGAATCCGGTCAACATCTGGACTGGTTTGACTGTTGCCGTCTCGAACATCGAATTCGAATGCCAATTTCTCGACTATAGCCAGCAAAAGATTGACCGATGGATACGCGCAGAGGAGAACAAACCGCTCATCGCAAAGGACGTTCTTCATCGAAACCAAATCGAAGTAATTAGTCGCCATGCGGTGCGGGGCTTGAAAACGCGTCATCGAAATTTGCCGATTCAGAAGTGTGATTTTTTTTCGACTCCTAAAATCTCAGCAGCCTCTATCAGGAGACGCTAGGTGCTTGCTTGTTTGGAGCAAAACAAGTGACCCTACGAAGAGGAAAGGAGTTAATTGGGTACGTCGCGTCAGTTCGATGATATCAAAGCGCCGTTCGATTCATGTTATTTTCTTTTTTTTTCTAGCTCTTCTAGCGGTACTCTTGATGTCTAGAGTATGGAAATCGATCATCCAACGCGTTCTCTAAGTATTCAAAATCCCTCTGAAGCGAAGATCTGTATCCGATGTTCAGAACCTCTGTCTTCGAGATCCCAGACAGTTGTATGTGGGAGATGTCAAGCATATTGCGAGGGGAAGAGACAGAGAAGGCGATCTGCAGTGACGGAGGCTCTAGGATTTCAGAAGTTCGTTCCGACAATTTCAGAAGCCTTTCCATCAAGTTTTGTAACGAAAGTTGGTCGTCCTGAAATATCGCCGTTTTTGAGTTAACGATCTTCTACAGGGACAACCATCTTCGAGTGCGCAGATACAACGTGTCGTGAGTTGAAGCAGTTAATTCAAACCTTCGCTTTAACTGACTTTATCTTCGTAGTCCGTTGTTCCTCGCAAGGAGCAAAGTCCTTACCCTACGATACAAGAAGTTCCTTTTGACACGCGCCAACCGCATGTGAGTTTTTATGCCTTTTGATTGAAGGCATATCATTTCTGACCCTTGCGTTCAGCCGATTCCCAACAAACTGCAGGCGAATCCCTACCCCGAAGTCCATGGCAGATGGTTTCAGGTGAGCTGATATCCTCTGTGCTCCAAACAGGAAAAATATTCAATTTGGTGTCTAGGTCCCCCATATTTCGTCTTCAAGCAGAACGAATCATCAGCTACCGCCTCATCGACCCGCGATGATTGTCTCTCAGCTGACAACCAAACCGTTACCGCCGCCGACCTCAATGGTTGTTCCTCATTTTAATACTAAAGGAGAGCTCCTACACCCTGTCATGCCGCCCACCATAGTACGTGTGCTACATCCTCGCGATGATCAGTGGTTTATCTTGTAAAAAGCAGCCTCCAACCATGGCACCACAATATCCGCATGCACATCCTATGCCTTCGCACCGCAAAATTCGACAATGTGCCCAGCCTGGTTGTGCGATTGTCCTGCTACCGAATGAAGGTCCCGATATTTGCTCGAAATGCTACACAGCTCTATCTCAGCAACGTCCCAATCTGTTTCGAATACACCCTCCGGCACCCTCTTCGCACATACCTCCATCTACTCACATTGTATCAGCGCCAGTAATTAGGAGTCACGTCATTCCTTCGGTATATCCTTTATCCTTTGCCTCGAATTTCCTTCCCGTCCTAATCTCTTCGATAGGCAATTGCACCTGTACCTGATACTCTCGGGGACATATCGGATGATTTGGATGACTTAGAACTCCAATATCCCGAGGTGAGGAACGCTGATGATCATTGGGTATTTCCTTGGATCTGAACAAGGGTAATCTAGCCTGAAGATGGAACTAGTCGGACTTCGCAGCCCCTGCTTCCTCCCGCCGGTGAACACAGGCCAACTTCAACGTCCCAAATTGTTGCTCCTATACCTGTTGAGAGTAAACCAAATCATTCACCTTCGGCTACAAATGTAATTGTCTACGTCATTTTTTTCATCATTGAGTACCAAACCATTCCCATTCCTAGCCTTTGTCGCTTTTCGTTACACATCCGCTTCCAATGCACAGGCCCACAGTCCCGAAGCCTCCGGTTATTCAACAACAAAGCTCTAGAGGCCAGCCTCGACTTGCGTTAAACTCACAACCTCCACAAGCTAAAGTAGGGTTACCTAGTAGTTCGCTATATTCTACATGTAGCAAAACTAAGCATTTTCGTACCTTCTAGCTCGGCCGCAAGTGTGTAACACCTGATTGCAATATGATCTTGCCAGCAGACTCTACAGCTTCACGATGCTTCCCTTGCGTTAAGGAGGAGTGGCGATCGAAGCTTCAGGCCCATGCCGATGTAGGTTCGTCTCGACCGCATAAAAGACGAAAGATTGTTACTTGGTCGGATACACTGGAAGCGGATCTGGGTGTCGGTGAAGATGGGGCTACGATTGAGGAAGAACCCCTTGATTCGACTGGCGGGAGCACGCAAACACCGACTCGTCTGAAAATTCGGATACCTGCTTCGAGGTCACTCAAGTCATCTTCGGAGTCTTCTACACTGCCGAACGAAACCTTGACAGTAGTCAAATTCTCTTCCGAGGCTTCAGATCGTGAGGAAACTCTCGCCCCGTCCACCAGCGCATCACCCCAGCCTACGGATGATTCTTCATTATATACCATCCCGTCACCTTGTCTTGTTGAAACCCCTCCTACATCTACTGCATCTATCAGCCCAACATTCTTGCATTCCAAGGTCGATACTACTCCCACGTCTTCTAGCCCTTCGCCCCACAAGTCTGACCCTCCTATTTCTGCTGCACTTCGAGACCCCCCCGCAACATCGAGCTCTATGAGCGAAGAGACACCTTTTCAGTCCATATCGGGATGGGATAGTGACCTTACGGATTTGAGTGATCTGAGTGATCTCGAAGAATCTGGATCGTCTTCCTCCGATGGGGAATCCACTGAAGTGAATGTTTCCTGATTTCGATGCAAAAGCATGTGGCTAAACTCGTGTTTTAGGAATGTCCAAGCTTTAAAATTCGCATACCTCCCCGTCCCTTGCCCACCTCCGCGCCTCAACCTGACGCAACGATTTGCTCCATCCCAAGATGTCGCCGTGTCCTCCCCGAGGGTTATCGTTGGAAATGTTGCGTCCAGTGTCGCCTACATCATCGGGAGTATCAGCGCAAACGGTTGAACATCCCGAGCAAACATAAGCGCCTCGATGAAGAGATCGATAGGGTAATTTCTCGTCTCTTCCCCTTTCAGCTACGACTCATGCTGAGACGTCTCAGGATTTCGGGCCTCGATGCATACCAAAACCTCCACCAGATTTACTTACTCCTGGAGCACGGCTATGCACGATCAGGAATTGTACTCAGATTATCCCCTCACCTGGGGAGTATCCATGGAAGATGTGTGAGCCCTGTCGGAAGCGCACACGGAAAACTGCGAGAATGCGACGGATGAAGATGGGTATCGTGGATCAGCCCATCGTTGAAAGGGCAGGGAGCGCTAGTCAGGCTGATGCGGGATCCGGATCAGTGTCGGAGGACATTCCTTTGGTCGGTCAAGCTCGAGTATCGACTTAGTAATGCCGTGTTGACCATTATCATTGTTTCAGGCGAACCTATCGGCAACACGGAGAGCATCTGAAGGGTCGCTGAGACGGTGTAAGAAGCAGGATTGCGGACTTTGGATCAACCCTGAATCGCCAGACACCCTTTGTAACCAATGCAAAAAGCGAAAATTGACGTTGAAGATCTCTCCTCCAGCTGATGTGCGATCTTCACCGCCGGACACCGTCATTAAGCGTGTTCCCCCTCCGAAGAAAACCGTGCGTCTGTTCACCCCCGCAGCCTAACACTTCTAATCCAAAATTTTACAGATTCCTCCATATACAGAATATGTCTGTTGTTCGTCGCTCCTTGACGTCTTCCACAAGAGAATAACGGGCTTTCTCGAGGCTCATCGATGCTATAAGCGCTTCAAACAATCATCTCAGCCGGCCCAGGCTGTGCACCAAGCAACATTCAAGTTTGAAGGCGAATATTCCGTCGTCGCACTGGACTTTGAAGTACTCGGTAAGAAGCCTGAGGTGCAACGCCATACGATGCGGTTGAAGGATGAGATTGGCCGTGTAGGCGATTTGCTTTACTCGTAAGCGATCAACTGTTGCCTTAGTTAGAAGAGAAGTTGACTCGCCCACCAGGTCAACTTATTGGGTTACCATCTTGCATCAGGAAGAGGGCGTTGCAACACGCTTCAAGTGCAAGCTAAGGTCTCTCCGAAAGGCGGAGATGCATGGAGAGCTCGAGATAGCTGTCCTTCCAGATCATTCACATATATTGTTGCCCGGTCAACGTACGATTGTGCGATTTTGTCTCGTTGTATAAACGAGCAATATTGTGCTTCTTCGAACTATTCTACTATCACCCTACTCGATACCGTATACACGTAATTGGTCAACATAGCTATCCATGCAAAATCCATGATGGAATGTATTACATTCCTGAGGCCTGAGGTACAAGTATCTTGAGATCTCGACTCGGATTGGTCGAATCGCTTTAATAATCATCGGAACCACTCATTCATTTTTTCCCTGGCAACAAGAGGATCGAGAGTACTCAGATCTGGACGCTGCGTAGAGCACCACTGAAACTAGATAGCAAGAGCGCTGTCGAGATAGTTCGAATATGATGGGTGACAAGTTGCAAAGGACGACGCGTAGAATATGAAAATTGCGAAATTCCTATGTAGCCTGAGGAGTGTCCGATTTCCAATCGTGATGGATGGGCGATGACGAAATCAATCACAAGTTCTCAGCTCCCTCCCACTCTCACCACCATCCTCTCCTCAGCACATTTATCGACCTCTTTATCGATATCGATCTTATCGTTATGTCCACTCCTCGCATCCAGGTCGGCGACATCATTCCTGCACAATCTGTCAAGGAGAATGCGCCCGACACAGCAACACCTCTTGTTCTGAAGGGCAAGAACGTGATAGTGCGTATATCACCATTCTATAGGTTTCAATTGTGACGGAAGCTATATTGATCTATTGTTGATCTGTAGGTTGGTGTCCCAGGCGCGTTCACTGGTACTTGCCACGCTCAGATTCCTGGATATCTCGAGGCCTACAATGATTTCAAGGCTAAGGGCGTCAATGAAGTTTATGTCTTTGCTGTCAATGATGTTTTCGTGACCAAGTATGCTTTGATCTGGCTTTGATCGTGGGCGATGTTGGCTGATGGTTTGTAGAGCATGGAAAGAGAATCTCGCGCCCAAGGGTTCCCGTACGTCATCTATGTATTCTTCATATCTTCGGAGTTTTATCTGTTGTGCTTATAGCTATCCACTTTATCGCTGATGACACTGCTGCCTTCTCCAAATCCGTCGGTCTCACTTTCGATGCTACCCCAGTCCTTGGTGGAGCCCGCTCTCTCGTACGTATACCCTCTCACCGCTTGATCGTGATCGCAAGCTGATTTTGCTTGATTTCTTCTTTAGCGGTATGTGATCGTCACCAACGACGACAAGGTCGCGTCACTGTCTGTCGAGCCTGACCCCAGCAAGATCACGATTACTGCCGCCTCAGCCGTCCTTGCTTCCCTTTGAGATCCGTTCTTCAAGACTCTTGGTGTATAGGACTTTGTTGAGAGCCTGCATGCGATGATTTTGTTCGAGAAATAAAATACGCTTGTTGAGGATATGAAAGGAATGTATTCTTTGCTCGATCGTTGTCGATTGCACTGGTGGGCACTGGTGCCAAGGCCCTGGCCGCCTTCTGAGATAAGAATTCAGTGATTGCGCCAGAGGAGAAAGTGCGCGGGGGCAGGGGCGGGGGCGGTTGATGACCGGATGGAGAGAGAATCGAGTTCTCAGAGTCATTTCTCGTGCTTACGATTTCACCAGTCTTCAGCTGTACTCAAATTGGTCGATGGGGATTTGCTTCCACTGTACTGGAGGACCTTGGTGTGCGCCAGCATCGAACTTGTTTAGGCTGTTGGCTTTTGATCTGGTATTTTCATTCATATTCCTGTGTACTTACTAATAGAAATAACTCGGTCTTGTAGGTCTGACCTGACAGATGCAATGGACGCCGCTCACATCCAATTCTTCGGAGTAGGGTGGTACGAGACAAACCTCCGTCCCCGACCCATGATTGATGCTTTACGAACGTGGAATCCTCTTAAATTAAAATGAGGTAAATCACGAGGAACTGATATCAGAGCTCATGTATTCCAATATTCGAAGTCAGAGATTCATGGTCGCGCGAGCACGGCAACCTGCAAACGTGTCATGTGGCCGACCACACTGGGAATCTATGTGAAATTCATGACTTATCCGGAATCCAGGGTAATACGGATTATCAAGACTGTGAGCCTCGCTTCTACATATACGTTCAGGACCTACGCCAAGCTGGCATATCACACGCATTCATCATCTTCGATTTATGCAGTATGTTGGTTTCAAGTTCAAGTTCATGCGATTGGTTCTACATTTCTAGATTGTCTTTCAGTGCGACTCGGTTTGTATCAACGAGACCCACACTTCAGTGTCCAGTACAGAACTCATATGCAAGTATGTATTCGATTTTGCGCTGTCCAACACTAAGGTTAATCCTATTTATCTTGTCCACAAACTTATTGCCATTATGCTGAGTTGTATTCAATAATTCTCCGTAAGGTGAAGCCG
>JAGGAW010017243.1:0-28393 GCA_017657375.1 Termitomyces sp. T27 | reverse complement strand
AAGTAGAAACCCAGAATCTAATTTGTACAACAAGGAAATCAATTGGTGTATTGTCAATTCTTGTATTATTGATACTCACTCTAAGGAAATGCACTTAAAGACATCATAATATTTTTCTTCCATGGTATTGAGCTGCAACTGAGCTCTGATTAAGCCACAATACTTTGACTATTGAACAGATCTCATTAGTTTTAACCCTTTGTCAATGAGTCTACTATGTAAAAATTCAATCACTGCCCTTACATACTTGCTATGGAACATGTAAAGACATCTAGAATAGGCAGAAACCAAATTCCTTTTATCCAGAGTCAACAATGCACTGGACCAGCCTCAGAGGATGGGGTGGCTGAGCTTGTTTGTGCAAGTTACATTTGTTTGTACTTAGTTATATTTTTCAAACTCAGTTAGGTCCCAGGTCAGTGGTTTGACTGCCAAACGCACATTGCTCCGAACATACAACCTTTACTCATGCGATGTTGGGTTTTAGTAAATGTTCAGTGTAGCTGTAAGTACC
Organism: Termitomyces sp. T27; assembly: GCA_017657375.1. Lineage (NCBI taxonomy): Eukaryota > Fungi > Basidiomycota > Agaricomycetes > Agaricales > Lyophyllaceae > Termitomyces > Termitomyces sp. T27. Next base: position 27,879 of record JAGGAW010017243.1, on the reverse strand, counting down.
GGACCGGAAGCACAGAAGAATGCCTTACTAAACTCTGTGTCTTCCAAGCTACTTTTAGGAGGGCTAAACTCGGCAACTATTGGAAGAAGCTTGGAGTGAGCACTGTGTTATTTGCCTCTGCTCATTGCTCCTAGGCTTGCTCCCGTCTTGCTCTCCTTCTCTTCGCGAAAGACCCAATTGGTCGAGATAAGCTGCGATGTAATATAAGACGGATTTTGGACTTGACCTACCTCAGATGCTCAACTTGAACATGTCGCTGCTCACACTAGACCATGCTACACTCTTGAGTCTGCCTATGATCATAAGCATCCTCGTTGTTTCTATTTTCTTCTTTTTTGCCTGGTTTACTGTACCTCATACTGCTCCAGATCTTCCTGGCCCTCGTGGATGGCCGATTGTCGGGAGTCTCTTCCACCGTGGTAGTGATCCTGCAGAGACTTACCGCTAATGGAGTAAATTCTATGGTCCTGTTTTCAGGTTGCGACTTAGGAATAGATGGGTGGTGATTATCAATGACGCGGAGTGCGGCGAAGAACTTCTGGGTAGTTCCCAATATGGTACTGTCTTTCAATCCCGACCTATGGTCAGTGTTGTCTGTTCTTGTATTTTCAGGATGTCTAATATAGTCATTGTTAGCCTCATACTCTGGAAAAACTCCTCGGAAGCTCAAAGAAGGCCATCACCCTCGGTACTTCACCCTACGATAACCTTCTCAAAGGGAAGCGCCGACTTGCCATTGCCTCTGTCAGTCCGGCAGTTTCAAGGGCGTGAGTTACCTGGCTTGGATTTCTATTCTTGTCTACTGATGTACTACAGTTACGACCCCATTATTGAGCGAGCTGCTCAATATCTCGTGCGCAGTCTCGACACGGCCTCGAAGAGTGGAGGGCCAATTGATCCATTCCCTCTCTTTGTTGATGGATCTGCGGTACTGAAGTTGACTGTTATTTGCGGCGCAACAATCGATCAAGCTTCGGCTCTTCTCAAAGACTGTCCGTACCCCATGAAACGCCTTGGACAGTCTGTATCTCTATTCTATCATTATTCTCTGAACTTCATTCAATAATGACCGCTAGGGTTCGCAACATCAATGGCCATTTACGTGACTTCCTTCCCTTTTTGCGAATTCTTCCAGATAGCCAGACTTTGAAAGGAGCCGATATTGTTGCCAAATATCGAAGCGCTCGTCTAACAGCTTTATTAGAAAGAATTCGTATTCTTCACCATGAGGGAATGGCGGATCCCTGCGCAGTCACCACCATATTGAATGAAAGTCGAGAGGAAATTACCGAAGATTCGCTGACCAGTGTCGCAAACTCATTGGTTTCCTCTGGACTCGGTACGATTTCGGCAGGTTTTATTTTTCGCTATCTGACTCCATTTATAGATGCTCACATGCCGAACACCCTACTTTGGGGACTCGGGGTCTTGGCCGCTCGAAAGGATATTCAAGAAAAAGCCCACCAAGCAATTCTTCATCAAGACAAGTCCGGAGATGCCATGAATTTGGACCGGGACAACTACTTGCTCGCCTTTATTAAAGAAGTTGGACGTTATTACAACACTTTCCGACTCGGTATCGCCCGCGAAACCATTGAAAAGGACCTTGTTTGGCGTGGACACTTCATTCCAGAGGGCACAACCGTATACTGCAATACCCATGCGATGAACCGAAGTGAGTCATAACCCCCTATTGTCTTTAGAACGCTAACGTGATCTTTGCCCTACAATAGACACCAAGCGTTTCTCCTACCCCGACGAGTTCAGGCCTGAACGCTACATGAGTGGACCGGAGGCTGAGCGTAACATGCCACACTATGGTTTTGGGGTCGGTCGTAGGTCAGTCATTCTGTTTTTTATTTGTTTCCCTCACTGACATTCGTGAATGTAAAAAATTGCCCTGCGATCAACTTGGTACAGAAGGAGCTCTACACAATCTACAGGCACATCCTTTTGAACTGGTCGCTCAGTATCTACGACGGCGAACGGGAGTTTGATGCAATCAAGGGTTGTGCTGACGGACTCGAATTCAACCAAGGGCCTAAGGCTTACCGAATTGTGTTGAAAGTCAGGGATCAACAACAATTGGAGACCTATCTCGATATGCAATTCTAGAGCTGCTAACATGTGCATGTAATGTAATAAGATTCTTGTCATCTTCCGCTCGTAGTTCACTCAAGTGTCCAAGCGGATATCCTTTTCTTTTCTTGTAAGACAAATACCAACAAGAGCCATCCTCTTGCCCTAGTAACCAATGTTTTGCTTGGTTTTACCTATGGGTTTGGATACATGGGATCGCTGTGTTTGCATCTGGTCAGAAAGAGTAGGAAATTATCTGCCGTATCCTAGCAGTGAAGAATTTCCCCGAATTCAGAATTCTGAGCGGAACGATCGCATCATTCAGGAGAGGAGGAGATGGAAGACTGAAAACTGCAACCAGTGCTGGACGTCACTCAACATGGGTCATCGTGCAGGACGTAAAATTTATGAGAGATAAATGTATGATTGTGAAACATTCTTTTTGCCATGCAAAGTGGATGGTAGGAATCCGAGTACTAGAGTGGCGCCCAGAGTCCCAGTCAACTCTTCATAGTTTGACTATGCGAAAGCAAATATCTCCATGCGCCCTGTGAATGAATATATTCAATCTGAGTAACAACCTCACTATACCTAGTGAATCCATCGAGAAACGGTTTGTTTTAAAAACTCTAGACTGTATCAGATTCTGATTTTCTCAAGCGTCCCGTCGAAACCAGTGAATTTGAGCGGGAAGTGAGTCGAGACTCGAGAGGAGATTCATCCAGACACCGCTCAAGGTTTCAAATGCTTGACAACTTACCTATGTTTTATGTCAAGAATAAAGCATAAAAGCGATCGTGTTCCGGCAGATTTTTGGGATGACTCGGACTCCAAACGAAAGGGGGGACTTGTCAAATGGTGAGTACATCATGTCATTAATTCAATACGAAATTGGTTATCGTCATATAACATAACGTGGCGTAGATCTCGAGAGAAATGAATGGTTGTAGAGGGTTATAGGAGTCTGTTATAGTCGGAAAACGTCAAGGTCAAGGAAAAGTTGTTGAATACTACACAGCTGGACCATATTTGTAGGATTTCATAAGAATTTTACTCATATATCAAAATCTTCCAATCAAATCATGTGAGACTTTCCTTGATATCATAAGAATCTCATATGATTACCTACTCATCTGATATTCATACTGGTGTTTATACAGATTCAATAATGGTGAAAATTTGTATGAATATCTTATTGAATTTCTGCCACACGGAGAATGATCCCATCTGATTCAAGAGATTTCCTTTTTGAAATGAGTCCTTAGCATGACATCCCAACCAACAAATGAGTTTGAACCAATGTGTATCTTCATGTTGAGGAGGATGGCAAGGATAGGTCAACTTGTCCATGATATTTAAGCTGTACATGGGCAATTGCTTTTGCTTGCAATACAACCCATTGAATAGAACTTGAATAGAACTTAATTGTGCGAGGATAATAGCTGCATTTCAGAAGGACAGTTGATCACAAAACAATGTCCAGGCTATTAGTTGAGTGGTCTGAACATTGAGTTTTGTCTGAATTGTTATGCACTGAGTCTGAGATCCTAAGTTCAAACCTGAGAGCCACATGTATTCATTGAGATAAATAACCTTGCAGCAGTCAGGAACCAATATCCAAAGGACTCCTGAGCGCCAGGGTCTGGATCATCTTTTGCAACGAGGCACGGAGGATCACGTGCAAAAACTCATACAAAAATCTTCAGAATTGATGTACATATAAATCCTACATTGTCCTATAAATATGGATTTGATATGGGTTCCTTGAGGAATTCATATACCAGAAAATTTATGTGAGGCCCATATCAATTCCGTCCACCTGTGTACCTTATGGCGGAGTTTCGTACCGATCGCCGGGTGCAGTCATGTGCACGTGACACAACCAGTCCGTGCCTGCGGTTCAAGTTCTCCACCCGTGACTCAGGCTTTGCTCAGGCTTCCAGAATCTATGCGATTTCTGCAGCGATTTTTCAACTAGGTTTTGATGGCGCCATATTTCGAGACAGTAAAGGTCGTAGACTTCCGCATCAATTGTCTTCGCAAACTGTTCTTTACATTTCACGTCTAGTCTTTTGCGGATGTGCCGGTCACAGCAGGAGGCATAGATGCACAAGCGTTTCTTGAAGCGTCAGATGGACTCATACGGATGTTTGGTAAGTGAATCTCTTCTAGTTACACGTACACGACGAAAGAGGGCAGTCAATCCGAGGAGTTAGAACACAAGAACCGCTATGTTCTCGAATGCCAAGACGATTCCTACCTAATCTCCACGATCACCGACCTTACAGATCATCTTGCTTTACCTGTATCTCCACTCTTCTATATCTCATCATTACTCACATTCTATTTTTCTAGACCTTTTCGGTTCTGGCGTCTTTGGCTTCATACAGTCCGACTTACGAAGTAATATAGCTGTTTGTCCTATCTCGCAACTCATTTCCCAATTTCAATGGAAACTTATGTACTTATTCTTCAATTTTCCAAGGGAGTTCGTTCTCGGTATGAGGCCACTCGCGCATCGTCAGGCACACTCGAAGAGCTTGTACGGAATGAAGGGAGAGAAGCCCAAAAACATGCAACAGCATGCTTGGTCCGTCTTACGAGGTATGCGCACTTGCCTGCGATAGTTTGTGCGATGTATATTCTTCGCTATGGTATACGTTTACCGAGGCCAAAGGGGTCCATCTCTCCTTTCCAGCAGAAAATGCTGGGCACGCTTCTTTCGCTGTCTTCTCTTCATATATTCACTTGTGGCATTTGACTGCGTCACAAACATTTCTTGTTCATTATGGATTGCCTCGGACGTCCAATGATAGTACATCATTTTTCCCTGTTCGCGATCACAGCTTTCTGCTGCATGGAGGGCAATATACCTACATACTGGTATACTGGTGGCCAATGTATCGCGATATCGTTCGTTGTTTCTGGACATCCCGAATCCATCGACTTATTCCCTTTCACCTTGATTGAGCTCTACTAAATCCAACTCAGGGGTCTTTCACTCACTTATCATGCGCTGCAAAGTATGCAATCAGACACATCTGCCGAACTTCATGTCTGTTTTCAGCGATCATATGACAAGGTTCTCAGACATCACCACTCTTTCATCGTCCGATCTCTAGTGTCGGTGAGTTTCTAGTCCCTCAATCCCCATCGTCATGTGCCATATGCCCCCCCTTCTACTGCGACGGAGTATGATGAGCCGATCTTATGACATTATGGTTCGCTGGCTATACTCCTGTCTTCGACATTCTCCACCGTCTCTATTTTGAAATCGGCACACGTTGGCTGTCCCTGTAGACCGTTATATTCGCTCACAGATATCCAATCATCTTCAGGTTGCTATTCGCTCTGTCCCACGACGCTCTGGCTTCTACAAATGTCTGGCACAAGGCGGATCCATAGAAAAGTTGGATACGGAGCTCGCCAGGTGGCTCATAGGTCTGAATGCCATTGTCAATCGCCTTAGTGGGTTTCTAGTGGATGGGGGATACGGACGAGTCTAGTTCTCCATCCCCGCTTACATTTTGTGGTTGTAAACGTGCGACATGATTCGACAAGTCTAGAAGGAATCCCCTGTCTTTCTGGCATCGTTATGTCATTCAAGGAATATATCCTATATTGCAAGTTGCACACTGGTGATCCCGAGTCAATTTATGATTTTATAACGGCTTTTCTCGCTTTGAAATCCGAAGTCTATATGGCAGCCTCAAGTTCTTTTGTGATGACAGTTTTTCAGGTGTTCACCTGGTGACAATTTATCGTGCCGTTTGTGGACCAATATCTGATATTCCAGATAAGGTTGTCGATCTGATTTTTGCACTCCTTGTGACAACCATCAATGGTTCCATCTCCTTCCAACTTCCTCATACGTTGACACCTAATTGGTGTGGCTTGTTTTTCACATACTAGATAGGCAAGTTTTTAAACGTTGTCCGAATTCCACGCCGAGTATCCTAAATCTCTGTTTTAGATTAGGATCTGGTATCGAATTACGGAAGTTTCGAAGCTGAAATCAGTTCCCCTCCTAACGTGATGATTACATGACACAAAAGTACCAGATACTTCGCCACCTGAAAACAGAAGGCTGGGGATTCCAGACTAGCGTTACTCTTTCGTTGTCTTTCCACTCATCACGCTACTCCTTCAACAAAATAATATAAAATGCTCATCATACCCTGAAGCAAGCTCCCTCGACGGGGTTGAATGACAACACTTCCATATGGGTTCCTTTTTTTGCGACTGATTACAACACTGTACCATCTTGACACTACAAATACGATGGATGCACATTCGAAATACAGAGTGCTCCAAGATATCAATTCAGGCAAAAGCTACACATGTTCCTATCCTCCATGGCCAATGGCGATTTCCAGCGACCTGATCGTCCAGCTAATTCTGCAAAAATATCAAGACCCCACTATCGGTGTGGACCTTGCTTTACATGACGTCATCAATGAACTGGTGGAAAGGTCTCAGACATTGGCACATACCACCCGAGCTTTTACCCTCATGCTGCCTACGACAGCGACTTCGTTGATTATTCTTTCCTTAGTTTCCAAATGTCACGCGCAAATTTACTATTATCCCTACCATAGCAAGGCAGGAAAAATTGCTGGAATCGTTATCGGTGGGCTGTAATGTTCCATAAGTCTTCTTAAGTTTTCATCGCTATTTTATATAAGGAGTCTGCGCTTTTGTCCTTATTTTGTTCATGTGGTTCTGCTGGAATCGACGGTCTGATCCCTGGGACAGGCCAAGCTACCGACCTTCATCTAGTTGCTGTTCATCCCGAAAGCGCCGCAGGCGTCCCCAGGCAGCGTCACCGCTACCTGTACACCAGACGCAGTCATCACAGCACTCAGAATCTCGTCCAAGTCAAGTCGAGCAAGAACATGCTCATTCGCATCCAGCAGCGAACGAGGCTCCGCCCCCACCGTATAGCGCAGAAGGCTACAATACTGTACGGAGTCCGAACTCGGTATTCGGGCATTCCTTAATCTGACTCCATTCATTCGATATCTCGTCTAGGTATTACCTGCTACCTCAAGCTATCCTGTGAGCCACTTCGGTTAAGTTCCTTCCATTGGTCTGAACATGTGAACTAGCGACCCGAAATACCGCAGCTCGCTCATACAAAAGTAAACATTATCCTTGTCATATTTGCTTTTAAGACCTCATTCCTCTTTGTGCAAGGATGAACGATAGCTGTGATTGACATTGAGAAGCCTAGGCTTGATAGATAATATGTAGAAGGAATGAAAGCTTTTCTCTGCGTCAGAAGTCGGAGTATAAGTAAAGCAAAAGTGAAGTGACTTTCAGTCCGAGGCTGCGTCACAGCAACTCGGGCTCAGTCGTGAAAGATCATGAACACTATCGTATATTTCCTTCTCATTCTCTTTTGCTCCTCGGATTTGGTATCACTGTTTACAAATCGAATAGAGAATATATTCCTTGTTAGCTTGGACAAGCTCCCACAAGAGCTCCCAAGCCCATCATTGCACCATTTTAGAGAAAAAGTTCTCGCTGAGCGGTCCATGTATAGCAGTTCTTTACATTGGGAACATTTCCAACTTGTTATTCCTTTCCTGGATCTTCTTTTCGGCTGGACGGTGGATCCATAGCCTTATTATATCCGAAATGCCACAATACCTTCTCACGTTTTATTGTTGCGTCCGTGGCCGTCTTCTACTTATTCTAGTCGGCTCTAAAAAATTCCTAGCACCTGACTCTTTCATGAATCATTCGCTCAACAAGTCGGAAACAATCTACCCTTTTACCTTTCCATGGGCGTTTCTCCAATGACCATACTATAATAATAGGAGTTTAGGGGTTTATTGCGGGATTCGTCTCTCCGTGTTTTTAATCACGAGGGCATATAGAATATAGACGAAAGTTGTCATACCGTCTTCTGTACAGGAAGTGAACCTGTCATGCTTGCATTCATACTCGTTGGTACCGTTTACCATCGTCTGCTTCCTCTGTATCAGAAACTGGTAGGGTTGAGATGTTAACTTCTTCTCTGCTATCTTTTCCAATGATTGGATCATTCCACAGATTGTTCTCAGAGAAGAGAAGTTTCTGCGGTGTCGTAAACATATTTTCTGATATTCATCTAAGAGTTAAGATAGTAACCAAACTTGAATTGACTCAATTCGGAGCGATGATCATGATTGGCCGAAAGTCCGTTATGAAAGGCGTCCTTATGTCATCTTCGATTCCCAAATGCTTCAAAGGATCCGGTCCAGATGTCCGATAAATGGGCTCCTATGTCACGCATCTATCATATAATAGTAACTTGAAGAGTGGAGAATGGAATGCACGGGGACGCAGCCTCATCTGATAAGCTTGAAGTCGTGATCATAGTGGCAACCAAAGCACATACTCATTTTTATAATCCCAGGGTGGCCGATCCAGAGTCCATTGCGGCCGACCAGAGATATGTATTGCTCTTCTGGAGGTAAACGGGATTGAATATTCTCACAACCACGTATCGTCGCTTGAAGGCTAAAGACAGATGAACACTGCTCTGATAAAATAAATTTTTACGTGCATGTATTGTACATACTTTCACAGCACGAAACGGGTCGTCGCCGAGTCAAAAGAGAGCTTAGTAAGTATGTCTACACAGCAATTAGTTATGATGAGCCTGATCAACATGCCCCAAACTACCTGGGGTAAGCGATGAATTGGTCGTACGCAGAATAGAGCTACTAGACGCGCTTCCCAAAAGTAATCCGGCACCCGATTGCCGATTTTCATAAACGGGTTGTGGCGTTTGTTGACACTAAGAGCCAGCGAGCCCCATATGGACATCTATGTTGTTTATGTTGATCGTACCTTGGCAGGACACGAGACAAGTCCATGTGATTGCGGCCTGAGTAGCCTGAGATCAAGACATACTGATAGAAATGTCACGAGGAGATACATAGCAATAACAGGCGCCAAGGTGGGTTGGAGGGCAAGGCGTCTGCTGGCAGTCCACTCAACGAGAACATTTGTGATGATAAGAAAGAACCAGTATAAAAAAGCATGTTTGCTAGCAAGCCTAGACTAGATTGTCAGGATAGTTTGAGAGCAAATATCATAATCAAGGAGGGGTCGTCTGTTCTATTTTAGTCTCAATTGACTGCGAGAGATCACAGAGCGAGCAAGCATAATGGATTTGAGCACATATTTGACCCCTTTGTATTATCATAATGATATCTCCCTCCTGAGACATAGGAACCATGATGTGAGAACCAATTGAACTCTGTTATGATTCCGTAAGGTGTAAAGAGATCAATAGCTAGTACATGTCTCACCAAGACGCTGTCCGGACGATAGGAGTGTTTTCGGCATGATGGATGATGTGGGTATAATGCGGAGTTTCCAATTTTAGTGGTCGTAATTAAAACTTCAGACATAGAAGCGAAGCCACGACAGAAATAGCAAACTCGAAGAGAATTCAAACTTGAAGAAAACATACATACAAGTCAAGCGTTGTTGATCAGGTGGCGTCGGAGCTTGATTTGAAGCGGAGATCGGGTTATTCCGGCCAAACCTTAAAATGAATGGGCCACAAAAATAGACACAGAATAGAATAGACAGAACTCTCCACTAACGGTAGTCACCGCGTGATCAACGCCACAATTTGACACACGTGTGACAGACCCCGCCGCCAAACAAAGTGATCGAGTTATTTTTTCCAGGAAGACATAGAAAAGTGCCGGACTCCCACCACGTACTTCCAGCCACATGCTGCGGAGCTTTTAGAACATACCCTGGATACTCTCATGTCACATCATATCAATTCCAAGAAGATGGAGAAAAACAATCAAGTTCTTGACTACCCCTTAAGTAATTCATTTCATTTCGTAGCAACATAACGATCACATCTCCACATCTCCCATCCATCAGCCTCCACCGACACGGACGACTAGCCATATGTGGGCGCATGTGGACACTGATTTTCCACACAGGGAAGCGAGTAACGTTCAGCTTTCGTGTTTCTTCTCTCACTGCGCGCAGCCTCCTGATCATCACGATGTTCGACTAGGGACTCCGATACGGACGCGGATAAGGATGCTGGCCTTGGGATCCCCGAATTGAAGAAATTATGTTTCGACATATGTATGGATGTCGTATGTAATTCATAACAGGGTAAGTAAGGTGCATCGAAGGCGGTGTGCATACCATCTCTCAGTCGAGTCCATGTCTGGGCCGTAGGCGCCGGTGCCGGCCTGCACGGGTCTCAAGATCTCTCAGTACTTCTTATCTTGGTGATCATTAACGTGTTATGTCGAACACAGTGAATAAGTGCTAACTTCTTGAGTAGACGTAGATCCGGCGGGGGCTATACAGGAGTGCTGATACGGTGGATATGTTTGTTGGACAACAAACGTTATAGATGGCAGACGCGGCGATACGGCGAACGTGGACATGTTTTTATTTTAGAATGACAATCACGGTGTTCCACTGAAGGCTCCAAAGATTCCATTACATACTGATTTTTGTTCCCAATTCATGTTTCAGACACGTATGAGCCTATGATAATTGATATGTTTTGCTTGCTTCTTCGGAGATCCGATTATAGAAGGCTTCGCCGGGGAAGGACCGCCGTGTCCTTATCATGATATGAGTATGTACTATGTTTGACTACGTGACAATGAATATCCAAAGAAAATATTATTACAGCCCTAACATAAGACATGCATTTCGCCTGACAATGAAGTTCTATAAATAACCCGCACTGATCGAAAAGTGGAGAATTCCGCAGTACTTAGCATTTGACTTGCATGCTAAGGGTACTTTCCGCGCGTCTCAACTGCCAAACCGATTCCGATTCGGAGGTTGGTGGAGACGAGGTGCCATTGTAAACGTTCATTTCAAACATGATACCCACTCTGCTTCCAAGCTACGAAGCCCCGCACAAGTCAAACAAGTCAAGTCAAAGCACTTATCATGATACATACACTAACCATGCCTGATTCATCCCTGGACTCATGATGGTCTTCTCTCGTACCGGAATATCCGCGTGTCTATGTATACACACATACTTTACACAGTTGACAACATTCAATCATAAGCGACAGCGCGTATGGAAGTGGAAGGGGGTTTGAACTCGTGACGGTAGTCTCTTTCTAATCATGATCGAGTTTTAACACATATGTAGATAGGCAAGATCCCGACATACGTGTATGAGTGAACACATGGTCCCACGGCAAGTGCGCCTCCCTCACGATCATCAGGGGCTCGCCATCGTGGAGTTGCATCCGAACGTTGTTCGCTGAGTCGTCGGCACGGAAGCAAAAAAAAATTCAAAAGGAACCCATGAATGGAAAGACCATACATAAAAGACATACATTATCACAAGGACAGAATCGGGGCGTGTGTGACGAGACTACTGCTATAAGCGAGGATATGATACAAGAAATATGTTAGGGTCGTGAGAGCATAAGAGCGGAGGATAAGGCGAGGACGCAAGCAGGGGAGAGGCGGGGAGACTACTCTACAGAATCAGAACTAGAGACAATATACTTTACTTAGGATACGATACGATACGATACGATACTCAGCTGCAAGAAACGCGTGTATACACAGTCACTCGAACCAAAGCCCGAGTCCAAGTCCAAGGACCAAGAAACCACCGTGCGCCCTCCCTACGCCAACCACACCAAATCCCCCTCCAACCTGACGCGCCCGCGCTCCCTGAGGCTCCCAAGCAGCCTCACAACCTCGCCCGTATCGAAGTCCTCGTACTTGTCCACCGGCACCGCCGCGTTCAGGTACGCAACGAGCGCGCTGACGTTCATCTCGTCGCTGGGCTCGTACGTCGTGCCCCGGAGGTGCGCGATCGAGGAGAGGACGAAGTGGCGGCGGCCCGGGGAGGAGTCGAGGTCGAGCGGCGGGGCGGGCGGCGGCGGGGCGTGCGGGGGCGGGGAGGGCGCGAAGGAGGGGCGGCGCGCGTGGGCGTGTGGGTGCGGGTGGGGGTACGGGTGCGAGTGCGAGCGCGAGTGAACGGAGGAGCGGTGGGATGCCGGCCGCTCGCGCTCGCGGTGCGCAGGCGGGCTCATCTCGGGATCGCGCTCCCCGTCCGCGTCGACCTCGCCTTCGGCGTCCATGTCCACGTCCCTGTCTCGCTCGCGGTCGCGGTCGCGGTCGAGGACAGGCGAGCATGGTTCACCGTCCGTCCCCGTCCCCGGTGGACCATCCCCATTCCACGCACGTATGACGCGCGCGGAGGGCGCGGAGGCGCTGCTCGGGCGGTACGCGTGGCCGTGTCCATTCGCATGCGGGTGCGGGTGCGAGTGGGAATGCGAGTGTGAGTGCGGGGGATGCGCGTGGTGGGGGTGGTGGTGCGCATGCGGGTGCGGGTACGGCGCATGGCGGTGGTCATACGACCGCGGTTTGTCTTTCCCGCTGTACGGCGGCGGCGGCGGCGGCGGCGCGTGGTACCGAGTCCTCTCCCGCTCGCGGTGCCTGTACGCCTCGTCGTCCTCGCCCTCGCTTTCGAACTCTGCGGAGTGCGGGTGCGGGTGGGGAGAGGCGTGAGAGTGCGAGTGTGAGTGTGAGTGCGAGAGCGCGGGGTGTGTGGGCCCTGGGGGGCCGGGGGGGACGTGTGTGTGGGTGTGCCCGAGCTTGCGCGCTTTGGCTTCGGCTACTTCGGCGGCTTTTGCGGCGCGGCGTTGGCTGGAGGGCGGGGCGTCGTCAGTAAGCACCGAGAACGAGAAAGAAAAAAAAAGAAGAAAAAACGACACTCAACTGCCTAGCTAGACATTTGCCGCGGTGCTGGAGCCACGGGTACGCACAATAGCTGCTGTCCTGCCTGAGCTGGACCCACTTCTGGCAGAGGCTGCAGAACACGCGGTTGGGCTCGACCTCCGCGATGAGACTGTCCGCCCTGAGCGTCGCCGCGCGCTGCTCGGCGTTGCGCCGGCGCGACTCGTGTGCGGGCGTGTAGTTTGCGGGGTTGAGGTCGTGGAACGACGGCGAGGGCGGTGCCGAGTCCGCTGCGTTGTTCGTGGCGTTGAGAGCCGGGTTCGAGTTCAGGTTCTTTGAGCTTGGAGACGGGGGGACGGAGGGCAGGGCCTTGGGGGACGTCGACGCCGACGCTGAGAGCGAGGGCGGGTCTTTGGTGGGGGGAGAGGTGGACGCAGAGGCGCCAGCGCCGGGCCGGGACTGCTGGCATGCGGCGCGGTGCTGGAGCCAGGATTGGACGGCAGCGAGGTGGTTGTCCGGGTTGAGCGGGAGCCAGTTGTCGCAGATGTTGCAAAGCACGCGCTCGGCGTCGAACTTGCGGACGTCGGGGTCTTTCGAGAACAGCGCGTTGCGCTCCTCGAGTGCGTAGACGTTTTTGCTGTTTCTACACGGGAATTAATAATAATAGGAGACATAGAGGACAGGACACACATTTTCTTCGCGAGACAGGACTTGCGGTGCGCGTCCCAGGGGATGGAGCAGTAGGTCGAGTTGGGGCGAAGGCGGATCCATTTGTCGCAGGATTTGCAGAGGACACGGTAGGCCTCGAAACGCTCGACGTACGGGTCGCTGCCGAGGTACGCCTTGCGCTCTTCTTCGGTCCGCTTGGCCCTGCGCCGCTTGGTGGGCGGGTGCGCCGAGGCCGACATCGTGCTCAGCATGGGCGACGGCGGGACTTGGGCATGTGCATTGTCCTTGGGCGTGGACGAGGGCTGGGGCGCAGCAGCAGCAGCAGCAGCAGGCGTAGCGCCAGTACTGTTATGACACACACCAAAACAAAAACAAAAAACCAGCCCGTCAGTCAGAATCAAAATTTTCGCCGAACGGAGTTATGACGAGAACCCGGACGGAACGAACGAAACTCACCAAGCCTCTTTATGTTCCTGCCACTCCTTGAGCGTGAACCCGCCGGTCGCCTCGTCGCGGAACGAGACAGAGAGGCCGCAGGTGTCGCACGCGACACGGCCGGACTCGTACTCGCCCGAGGCGGGGGTGAACGAGCGCTCCTCGACCTCGACCTCGGCCTCTGCCTCGGCGTCTGCGTCCGCGTCGGGGTCGATGTCCGCGTCGGGGTCGGGGGCGGGTCCGTCGTTGTCGTTGTCGTTGTCGTCGTCGTCGGACGGCGGGGTCTTGCGCTTGAGAGGGTTCGTCGCCGGTGCTGGGGCTGAGACGAGGACGGGGCTGGGTGGGCCCGGGGACGGCGGGGGCTCGGGCTTGGGCTTGGTTGTGTCGTGTGGCGGGAGAGTATCAGAGGACATGTTGGCTAGTGGGACGGGAGGTGATGGGAGGCGTATATGTAGGGAGAGAGCATATTCGGATCCACCCCCTGGAGTCGTATATTCTTAAAACAACAACTTGCGATGTCATCCTTTTGCTTACTTACCGAGATACACATATAAAAATGCATATTTTTCTTTTTTTGTTGTGACGGATTACATTAGCATTCACTTTGAGTTATCCGTTATCCCCGTGGTCAGTCACCCAGCCCAGAGCGGGGGGAGGACATCAGCATCAGACGGAAACATGAACGCCGGCTGTCAAAAGAAGATTCAGACAGAACAGGAGAGAGAAAAGAAAATAAACAAAAAATACATAAAAAAAGAAAACCCAATCAATCGACATCTGCCATCCCAGATCTGCAGTTGTGTGTGACACGAAATCACGTCATTACCTAAATTTACCCCCATCCCCTTCCATATCCGTCCACACGTCCTTTCAAGCTCCGCGCCATCGAAAACCTTGTCTGGCACGTCCACCTTCCATCGTCACCCGCCTCGAGGATGCCCCGATGCGGCTGATCCGCTGCATACCACCCCCTGTCTCCCAAAGCTTGGCATCGCATCGCCCCTCCTTGATATCGATCCCGTCCTCCATTGTCTCTGTCCCCACTCCGCGAGCCTATTAACCTACGTAGTATGTATTACTACTCCCATTGTGTAGTCTCCGTAGGCGAGACCGCACAAATTCATAAAACTTCCTTCTGTTTTCCTTTGCGTAATGAAAAACGTCCAACACGTAATGACACAGACGGTCCTATTACGCGCGGAAGCAAGTTGCAGGCCAGCCACCGCTAATGCTAATGAAATCATACTTAATCATACGCACGCACGCACACCTATTTCCACGACGACACAAAGACAAGGACATGCGAACGGAAGGAAAGGAAGCTCTAAGGAAAAGGAAATGGAAATGGAAGGAACAAACGAAACGAAACTTCTGCCAACGACTGACACTGATTGGTATGATTCTTTTTTAATTTCCCCCGCGCGTGACTTGAACCAAGTAAGAAAACAGACGTCCATATTGACGAACAAAAAAAGAAAAAGAAAGTGGTCCTTCTCCCGCCGTCCCGTCCGTCGTGATTTGTCTCTCGTCCGGCTTGCGCTTGCGCCAAGTTGCGTTGCGTGCTTCTTTCCTGCTTTCCCGTCCTGTCCCTGTCCTTCCCTGACAGACATATGTACTCACGCCCCGGTCCAAACCCCAAACCACCAAAATGAATCAATCACTTGCTGAGCCCATGACCCATGCCCATGACCATGATCGCACCCCCACACGATCACGATCAATTCGTTTCCGACGACCCACACACGGACGCCCACACGGACGCCCACAAGACAACCTAAACATGTACATCAATCCAAGTATCGAAATATTGAAACCCGTTACCCAATTCGAAAAAAATCAAATCAAATCGGTCGCCTCTCGAGTCTCGCCACCCCGACTCGGTCTCTCACACCCTCCCGTCCCTCCCTCCTCCTCTCCACGCCTCTTCCGCTCTTCTGCTCTTCCATTTTCCATTTCCCGTCACCTTCACCAACGAGCGGGCTTCTATTCCTCATTCTGTCTTAGTCTCCAACAAAAGACTTGTAATGTATACATATGTATAATGTCGAACCCGCGATCCTGAGCCTGAGCCTCCCCGCGGGTGCCGAGGACCGACCGACCGACGCACGCACGCACGCGCTTGAGTTCAGTCATAGCTTCAGTTCGGGTGTTCAGTGTTACTATTCGGTCGATGTTCACTTCAGACTTCAATTCAATGGATTTTGGATTCTGGATTCTGGATTCTGGAATATGGCGCGCGCCCCTTGCCCTGTCTACATCGTTTTCGGCTGGAATCCGCACTCCACTCCACTCCAATTCAAACACTAGGTTGTGGTGGTGGCGGTGGAATTAACGCACCACGCCTGAGTAGACTAGGCTCGAGGCTCCTAGCGAGCGACAAGCGCTTCATTGTTATCATTATTACTTATTACTATTAAGTGCTTACCCGACGTACAGTCCTTCCTAATGCACGGTCTTCCCATCTACGCCTTGAGTGGAAATGCGTGCACTATATGCGTGTTCACGCTCGCTCGCTCGCTGCCGCTGTCGTTCGATGCTGCATGACTATCAACTATCAAGCGTCAAGCCCACTGTCCTCGAAACAAAACCCGCCAAGTGGTACGTCTATCACACCAACATTGACCGACTGCCACTGGCAGTGATTCCCGCTCCACGTCAAGAAATCGGTTGGCAACCAGCTCGCATACCAGGTCTGTAAAGCCCCCGACGTCTACCCAGAAAGAAAAAGAACTTGACCTTGAACCGCTGACCCCCCCTCGCAACCGCACACCGCGATCATCAATACATACTTAACTCTCGCAACACACATCACAAGCGAAATAAGTAAGTAAGGTTACCGACTACCTCAACTGCCCGCTATCACGTCTAATAGTAGCAACAAGACCACCACTCGCCTCGAGAAGGAGAAATTTAATTAAAGATGAGACTCCTCCTCAGCAGCAGCCCGAATTGAGCCTGCGCCGGTGTACGCGGGGACGCTCGAGAATATGAGAATATGAGAATGCGTGATACCTAGATATGATACCCGTCGATATCGGACCGGGGCTCTGCAAGTCCACATTCGAACAATGGACAGTGAACATCGAACGTCGGACATACATCCGCGCGCTCAGGTTCTCTCAGGTGATCATGACTCGGATTTGGATTCCAGTCTTCCATAACCTGTCGGACGACGGTAAGTTGTAGAATTCAGAGTGTAGTATAGTATACTTAGAGATATTATTACTTGGGCTCGGGGACCCCTCGTTAACTTCGAGCTGGGGACTTAGACTTGGGTTTTGGGTTCACTTTACGTAGGACGTGGGTTTACTTATCGTCACGGCTGGGTCTCGTCTGACTCGGGAATGCATAAAGATAAGGACGTATACCCCGTTGAGCGCTGCGCCGGCGTGTACGGAGACGCGAGAGAATACTTGTGCATACTAACAAGGATACGTAGATACCCAGCGTCCGATGTGGATCGGACCGGGCATGTTAACGTGCCCCCCTCGTCCTACATCCCACATCCATCCGCGTGCAGTGTATGTGGTAAGTGTTCTGAGTCTTACACCTGTCTCCTTAACTCGGATTTCATTTACGTACCATGTATGTACCTACTTGGGAAGAAAGTCTTTACACGGGCAGGAAATGGCCTGTCTTGTCCTGTCTTGCTTAACCTCTTGGAATCGACAATTCTGGTTCGCGGCGAACTCGAGCTTGGACTTCGACAAAAGAAAGATATAGATCCGCCGGCTTGTGCCCCGAACGGTGACGTGAGGGATTGGCTTTGAGACTGACATACTGAGTATGATAGACATATCTCGTAAATGACGATCAGACTTGGCTGGGTATGGAAGAGGTGATAAGAGCAAGTAGTACGTTATTGGATTCGGTGCCTCGTCTTCGTCACGGTTTCTTCTGTCAGGTGATATACGGACCGTCGCTAATTCGTTTTTGTTTGGAAAATGCTTTGGAGGGAATGAAGATCCAAAGCTCAGCCACAATCTACATTATGATAGAAGTATTCTTCATTCAACATTCGTTTCAAGTTATGTGCTGATGATCACGAGAGGGAACGTGTGACAAACGAATTTCGTAAAACGGCAATCAGACTCATCTGTGTATGGACTCAGAGGATACTCATAGGATCGGAGCGGTACGTCAATGATTCGGTACCTCACGTTACACATACACATCCTGATTCGATTTCCTTCTTTCTATAGAGAATTTGTGCATAAAAGACATACGGATCTTTGTATTAAACAGCTCCACTGTATCCTCCCTAGTAGGCCTGTCGTATTAACTCAATTGCCTCGAAAAGGCATAGGTCCACACCAAGCTACTGGTGTGGATCTGTAGCAATGTTTCAACTTTCAACATACCTCCTACAATACCACTAGACGGAATGGAAGTACAGGGTCAATGGTGAACCGATGACAGCGCGCATTTATCACTGGCGTCCTTTCTTTTTCTAATTTCCGTAAGATAAGCAAATGAAAGATAAAGGAACATGTTTTGAATCACAAGTCCATTTTGTCACGCAACAGTATTTTATTGCACACCTCACCGCTTTGGACCGCATCCAGTGAGCGCCGGGATTGACGGGATCGTAACTGTGTGTACCATCTAAAACTACATATCCCACCCAATACATGCATAAGACACCCCATACTGTAAACGGAAACCCCGAGTCCCGAAATGGAACAAGGTACTGGCAATCGAAGCATGGTACGGTCATCTATCAAAGTCTAATCATGTGAATCTGAATAGACCGCAAGTATGCCCTGACCCGACCCGTCTCTAGAAGATCGAGAGAAGAGGCTTGCGTATACGACATATCGATGTCCAAGCGTATAGGCTTTAGACAAAACACCATAACAATTCTATCCGCACGCATATGACTATCAGGCTAGGCTACCTACATCCGTGTATCGGGGATGAATAAAGCGACAGAACAAGCTGTGGCCGTAGCGTATCGAACCAGTGCCGGTTGTTACGGGAGATGTAATCTGCGAGTTCAAACGATCATACTATAACCATGCGGTGCACTACAACATACGGCCACTTATTACCATGATCGGAGGAGACCTCGACCTCGACCTCGTACACCTCTAGGAGTAAAGGAAATAGATAGGCGGAAATGGACCTTGGGACCTTGGTCGACTCAAGCCGAAGGCACGGTACGGTTTGAAGTCAATGCATATATCAAAATAAGTACTGACGTTGTTGACTCATTTTCATTTCTAGAATGAATAAAGTTTGGTTTAAGGGCGAAGGAAGCAAGGAAGGGGAAAGAGGCTCGCGGGTATATGTCCTTCCGGAATGGAATAGGGATGGAATTATGGCGACAATGGTGTGTGGTGTCGTTCCCATCTCCACTAAAGTTACATTCTACCAGTCTGCTTACGGACCATACCCACTCGTCGACCAAGCCGTGTAGTTCTTCAATTGTACCACGTCTTGTCTCGCCCAACTTATCCTCACTGAGATGTGGAAGGATCAAACACGAATCGAGAGACAAATTCGACCGGAGGAACAGAGGACCAATTCTCTCCTTCCCGCGGCCCAACACCACCTAAATTCAACTCATGGTTCGTTTTTGAATTCATTTGCGTGCCATAACGGCAACTGAGATGTAATTTAATTAATAAATAAGGACCGCCGCAATAACTGCCTCTCAAATCAAGTCCGCGGAGGTACATAGTAGTGAGGAGGCAGAGCGGAAGCGCCGCTCTGCTTCGGAATTCTTAGTGTGTCTTCCTTCTTTTTCTTATATCCTATCTCCAATTCTATTTTCAGGGTTCTCTTCAACTTCCGCGTTCTGATTTGATTTTATGCCAGTGGCGTCTGGCGGTGGTTTTACGTCCTTCGACAAATCGGAATATTTTATAAGCTTACCCTAGCTTTAGACGGCGCTTGTGGTTCATGTATGTATGTCTGTCACAATCCCCGACTTCGGGTTCCGAGATTTCTCTATTGTCATAATGGCTGCGGGTGGCGTGTGCCTTTGAGTTTAAGGTTCGGACACTTGGTTATCCGGGACGTAGGGAGCAACTTGACTTGCAACGAGTTCGACATCTATCTAATGCTTTCCTTTTCCATCGAAGAAACAACCTAGGCTGACAACACAAGAACGGAGATTTCAGCCACCCCGATGATAGTCGAGAGTTTGAATGGAGAAGTCACAAGATCATGACTCGGAGTTTTTTGACATCATCATGTCCCGGCTCAAATTGGGGAGAAATAATGCCCGTGTCATCGTCACAAAGCTCCCTGTGACCGATTTCGAGATCGCTGAGCTTTAAATCGCTTTGGTGTAGCGGGGCGAACTCGCTACAACAGTTATGCTCGATGATCATGCGAAAGAAATTAGGATAGATGGAACACTGCAAGAAAGACTGGACGGTTCTAGTCGCTTTACCAACAATTAGAATCGAACCTCAGACCCTTTTTCGATATTCCGAAAGAGCGACAAACATTTGATTTCCTGTGTCCATGTCAGAGCCTTTCCAGAGTCAAAGTTCCTTTGTATAAAGTGGAGCTGATTGAACTGCTTACTCTTTCTCCGATGTCTTTCTCCCTTGGTGCCGATCACAGCTTTCTGTTTGGGCCAGCAGAATCGGACTGCTATGTAAAATGACAGATCGCTGATGTAGGCCCGAGGGCAGAATTTGGATTGTCAAATTCCATAAGGAGGATCGCGTTCGTGACAGATACGTATTCATAATTCTTGAAAGTTGAAAGACTATCTCTCCGTGTAGGATAGTTTTTACAAGTGTTATTGTGTAGACCGAGGCTAGCTGTGATCAAGTTATGTCGATCTGACTCCAAGGTTATGGAAGTGCCCAAAATTCATCGTATTTGAATATTTTGGTGTTTTATTCACCCTCCCTAGAAGACCGGAGATATGCTAATCCGGTGTAATTTCTCGGCAACATGCGGCAGGTACATATCACACACGTTTGTCGGAACTTAGCTCTGCAATTAACTGGAAAGTGAGTTGCTTGCAGATGTCAAGAGTCGGCCATCAGCACTCTGACAAGTTCATCATGACTAGCAAGATATGTACACCTCTCTCTAAACCATGGGGCTGCCGTGGCACACTCTGATACTCTGAAGTAACATATCTTGTGGACAAGAGACCAGATAGGCAGTAACGAATTCCTACAGTGACGATGTGGCAGGGCTCGAAGAGTTGATCTTCCGTTAGATCGCTACCTCTAAATTATAAAAATTATAAAAACTATCTATACTTGTTTGACTCCAAACCATCAAATTCTTATGTGATTTGCTTGATGCGCGTAGGGCTGGGAACTCGTGTACAGGCGTCATGTCTGTCTTCAGGTTTTACCTGATGACGTCTGCGCCACGATCACTGATGTAAGTCAAATTTCTTGTATCTGAAGCCAGAAGCAATGCATTCCATGAACGTTCCAGCGAGAGGAGGTATCATAACCGTCATAACCGTTATGTAGCACGTCGGTCAGCTGATTCACGCGAGCGAATTGTGGCAATGTTTCGAGGTGGCCTGATGCATATCATGATCATCCTCGATCAACTGTAATCTGTGCTATCACTGACATCCGCGACAGCAGCTCTATTCAGGCATCATGACGGTTAGCCGACTCGCAATACAATCGACAGCTGTTGATGTTTATTATATTACATTTGGAAGGACGCTTTCGATTCGGTGAGCCCACGTCCCGATGGGGTATAAGTATGGCATCGTCACAAGAGTCCATCAAGGCATGTCTTCTCTTTTTATTGACCATTGACCTCGATCAAAGTGATTACGGTAACTTGGCTTAAACTCTGCGTTTTGACTCGAGGGATGCAATATCCTCGTAAGTGTGGTCTGACTCGTTTAACGCATGTACACAGTTCCGACTTTCTAAATGCAGAACATCCGCAAGCATCAAGAAGATATCCATCGGAATGGTAGGTATCAGCAGAAGTTTGTTTCAATCAAAGATCATACCATTGATGTTCACCTGTCACGGACAAGTAGAAATATATTCGTATCCGGAAAGATTATGTGGCAGTCAGCAATGCTAACTCGAGAGAGCTGTAAACCCGAAGCGGGCAGCTGTTCTTCAAACGTTTATTGTCGCTATCATACGAATGGGGTGTACCAAATCTGAACGAATGGGTACTTCCGACTCTGTTCTATTTTATAATCTGCATAAGCGGTGCAGAGCAGGTAGACAGAGACTCTTGCCAGGGTGCATCTTTTGTGCGTTTGTAGCGTGAGCTAGCCCAGCAAGCAGGAACGTAGATTCGAAGCAACATCCGCATGAGGATACCACCCAACTCCTTGAGATCGCACCATGTTTACGCTTTGATGAAAATAAAGCGAACCGATGGTTTTCGTCCTATCTGCATGAACAGCTGCGCAGAGTTGGGACAGAGTGTCTGATCGATCCATTAGGCCTCGATTTGAAATTCGCACCGTTGTTCTAGTCGACAGCTCACTGTGAAAAGGAGACTTGTCTCATTGAACAGTACCACTTTCCTGCAATTCCGACAATATAATGTGGTATCCCAAGATCCAAACCAGATATCATGATTTGAGGAAATATCACGAGTGGAAACTATAAAACCAAAAGGCGTATCCGCTCTGAAATCAGAAAGAAAGTAACTCCCCGTATCAGCTGCATGAACTGGTCCATAAAGACCACAGAGCTCCCATACGTCGTCGGAACAGCAAAGGTCATATCTATGGCATTTCTGGATAAGTAATTGTATGGGATGAAGGTAAGTCTACCGTTCCGAGCTTGATTCATTGCGTCTGTGTTGGCAGGGCTTCATTCTGATTCAATGAACTTGTGGAAAAGTCAATGATGGTGCTTTTTGTCTTCTTAATAGCAGATTTGAGTGGGCTTGCGAAGCTGCATGTCGCGAATAACAGTAGGGCAGACTGCACGCCACAGGAGCGTTCAGCACAATGGCTGACCGTAATACAAGCGACAAGCTATGTGAGCTTCACTGATAATTTTAAGAGATGAATCAGGCGTAGGAGAGTTTCAAGATCATGTAATCATAAAGGGTATCGAACGGGTAGAGCATGGGACTCCAAGGAGGTTGTTCATGGAGACTCGTTCTGGGAAGAGAGCAATAAGGGGATGAAATCGCTCATATGAGGTCCACCCGGAACAAAAGACTGGCTGGGGCCGTATCGAACAAGTGGCTGAGGAAGTGGAGCTTAGAAGACGTGTTGGAATGCATGTGTGCCGTTGTACTTCATAACCTGACAAATCTAACACCAGTCCCCTAAACCAAGAAGAGTAAAGCATGACAACATGGAAATTCGGATCGAGAAAGTAATGAAAATGGAAGTTAGCTCACTCTTTTACTCATGACAGTGGTTTCCAGTGCATGGCAGATATGCTTCAAGTGGGTCACGAAGCACAAAAAACATTATTAATCGACGCTGTATGAACCGTTCATGGGAAAAATGAAGGACATTATTGGAGGATATTCTCGGCCAAGTATATATGGGAATTGACAGGCCTATCGAGAGAAGACGAAATGACAAACCAAAATACACATACACGTAGTAGAATCGTGCACTGTCCTCTAACGAGCGATGCTGAAGCTTAAAATAGGCCAAGATGCTCGTCGTATCATGAAGGCGTAAGTTTCCGGAAGCAAGTAATAAGAAGATAGATAACACACGGAAGCATCTAGCACGATGAAAACGGCAAATGTAAATGGACGATTGCGTCCTATTCAGGGAGATCTTTTTCGAGCTGGAGGAAAGAGAAATTGAAAGCTTTTAACGAAAACTCTACGAACGTCCGGTGATTCACGCACCTGAATCCTGTCGAAACGGGTGTCATGACCTCATTAAAGATATCTTCGATTGTGCCTGATAACTGGTTCGCGGGTAGAATCGTAAGCTCCGGGGTGACACGGATGTAAACGGATGTCCACATAACATTGAAGATCCTCAAAATTTCGAGAATTTCGAGCGTTTCTGACTGTTTCAGGTAGAATAGAACTAAACACTTCATCGAACCATGAATGAAGAAGGCTGACCTGAGAGTATATGAATGAGTGCGACATGTATCAGGAGATACAATTGAATCAGATCGGTATTAACGGGTTCTAAGTCCTTGGTTTCGTTCTATTTTAAAATCAGCTACTACGCATCAGGAGGGATATCAATGAGCTGGTATTGATTGGAGTGGCCTTTACTGATTCCGATGCTGAGCGGAGCTTAAAACTGTCATGTGATTCAAACACGTCACCCTAAATTGGATACCATCAGTGTTTCTGACGTTTTTTCGTGCATTAGCAGCTCAACATGGAGGGTTGAGTACAAGAAACTTGAGTGCAGTGTAGGGCTGATCTCCAATATGTATCCAGCTTATTTCAATAAAAGATTGTGCCTGAATGCAAGCTTTGAGCCCATTCTACCCCTCATGTAGTGATTGAAGAGTAACAATGGTAGCAGGCTCAATGTAGGTCTCTGACATGAGATGTTTGACCCCTACAGTCCAGATCTGTATTATTACACACTGATCCCTGGATACAATTGAAATTGAGACCAAGAGAAGAGCAAGGAAGGTTGAGAACTTGAGTGCTCAGTCTTGACTCTGAATTTCAGAGATTGTTCATTCATTTTCACAGATCTCTGGACTCTTATGACAAGGATGGAAGTGTCACTCTAATTAGAGGGGCTGCTTTGCAAAGACACCTCTAAATAGAACCTACCATATGCCTAGCCACTTCTGCCTAATACTGCTCCTTGCCTAATATATCTCACTCTCCACCAGTTTTCTGCCCATTGTCCTCCTTGATGCCTGCCCCTTTACTTTTTTTGGTTGTGCATCCACCCTGATTCTGCCTTGCTTAATTTGCCACCTTTCCACCCATCTTATTCCATTTCTGAACAACCTCCACTTCTCCCGCTTACTGTTTGCTGCTTCTTACATCCACTAAATCTCTCAGGCATCTCAATTGAAATAGATTTTTTGTACCACATAGTATTCATGTCTTTAATCAATACAATTTTGTTCAACAGGATGTTCACCCTCATCATCAACAGCATCATTGTCAACACCACTGTCCACTTCATCTCCACAACACTCTACATGCCCAGGACTCAACTTCAGGCCTGGGGGTACAGCTTTTTCAGCCCTTTCCACAACAAAATTGTCTATCAAAAACCACAGATGTCTAAAGTTGGAGGCTATACCCTTGAACATTGATGCTTGTTGTAATGCATATGCATGTCTTCCCTCTGCCATCCCTGGATCACCATGGAAATTGACAGGGAAAGGATGTGATACCTCCCCCTCTCATTGACCTTCATGACTTTGTAAGAAACAAGATACCCATCCTATTCTTTTGAGAAGAAGCAGGACTTCCTCATGGCACCAATCTGCTTGCACCTTGCTCTTGCACCATTCAATTCCCAAATCTGTCTCTTTGTTTAGGACAATGATCATCCACTCCCAGCCAAAGAAGTGCCTATCTTCCTGCAAGAAATCATGGTTCTCATCATCAGAGTTCTGAGCTTCATACTCTCCTTGTCACCTTCCACATCTGCCTTCCCTTTTCCCTTACCACCTCCTACTGTTTTTACCATTTCAGGTTCTTCACCCTCTCCTACAATTTTCAACTCCTCCTCTAACTTGCCCATCATTACCACTGCCACCATCTCTTTTCCTTTGCCCTTAGCCTCACTTGACACTACTATCTAAGGAATGTCCACCATTGGTACTGCTACCATTAGTATAATAATAACATCACTTGATGGTTCTATAGTAGAACCCCTTACAAAGGTTATGCTATAAATCTGTTCAATGGTTAGCTGACTCCACTTTGCCACCATCTAGTGCAAGGTCAGCAAGAAACACAAACAACTCAACAGAAGCCAGCAACTTACTACTGGCTCTCTGAACTCTGCCACCCAAGATGCTTGATGATCAGCACCTCATAAGGGTAGTGCTGCTTTTCAAACCTCCTGCTCCTGTGCCTATTCTACTAACATGACTTTTCCACTAGTCCAGCAAGGCATGCAACACCAGCAACATCTCCTCTGCATTGGCCAAGGCCCTAGCACTCTCAAGTGCCTCAGTAACAATCACCTCAGTCTCAGTAGTGAATGACCATGCCTCAGCAGCCAATAAATGCTCATTCTCAATGTTGGCTCTCACTGTAACCTTAGTGACATCAATACAGTGGCAACAGCAGCAGTAGACATGGCAAAAGAAACAGCATTAGGGTGAAGGCAAGTGTTAGGTAGTGAGAGTATAAATTTTGCAGCTTGCAGGGCTCCAAAAAAAATTAAATTTAGCTTCTTATTGAAACTTTGACAACTCTGGGCTATTGATATATCAAATATCTCATTATTGTAAGTGAATTTTAATGTTTTTGAGCTTTGAAAATGCTTGGAAAATTCAAAAAAATTTGATTTCAGCTTATTATTGAAACTTTGGCAACTCTGACCTATTGATATACTGAATATTTTATTATGTGAGTGACTTATAATGTTTTTGAGCTGTCAAAATGCTTAGAAAATTGAAATTTTAAGCAATCTTCAACTACTCCTTCTGAAAATCAACTACCCACTACTCCTGAAAGTCAAAGGCAACAGACTAGAATTCAAAGTAGACTTCAACAGCTGCAAATGACTGATCCTGATGATTGTCATGCAAATAGGAGTCTTGGAACCAATGCAGTAGTTGTGCCACCACTTCATTTTAGACCTGGAGCTATGAGATCTGAGGGCATGGGACTTAGGGGTAATGATCAGACTGCTTCTAGCTCTTCAGAGAGGCCTATTAGAGAGCCTGCTGCTGTTGATGATCCATTTTCAATAGTCATTCCTGAAACTCATTTGCCTGAATGATGGGATGCTCGTTTGCAAAATCCCATTCCTAGAATGGTGTCACCTCTACCTGCTCCTATATATAGAAGAAATAATAGGCTGAGACTAGTCAATCAGCTTACTGTTGCTCAACCTACTGTAGTTATTCTAGAAACTCATCTACCTGAAGGATGGGATGTTCCTTTACAAAATCCTCTGCCTAAGATGGTGCCACCTCTACCTGCCTCTGTACATAGAAGAGGCAATATGCTGAGACCAGTCAATCAGTCTATTGTAGCCATTCCTGAAACTCATTTGCCTGATGGATGGGATGCTCCTTTACAAAATCCAATGCCTAGAATGGTTCCACCTCCACCTGCTCCTACTCTTAGAAGAGTCAGAAATGCTCCTGTATCAAATCTCATGCCTATAATGGTGCCACCTTCACTTGCTCTTATAAGAGAAAACATTGCTCATAGAAAGATGATGGCAAATCACCAAATCAGACAAGAGCATGCACTGGCAGCATTGCAAGAGCAGCAAAGGCTCAGACATATTGCTATAGCTGAAGAGCAGGAGAGGCAACAAGCACTAGCATTATGGCAAGAGCAACAAAGGCTCAGAGATATTGCTAGGGTTGAAGCACAGAAGAGGCAAGAACAGGCATTGGCTACCTTGCACCAAGAAAGGCTGGACAGAGAAAAACAGGAACAAGAAGAATTCAGACCAGAGGTGAGGCAAAAGACAACTTTCAAATGCTACCTTGACTAACAAAGTTTAACAGCATGTAGATCTCCATCCTGAACACAGGCCTTTGAATGAAGTTAGAGCTTAGAGGATCTTACAAGGTTGGGAACAACAACATGTAGCTGGTCTGGAGATGGACTTCAATGGCTTGAATCCTCAGGATGACATCCCTTCTGAAGATAACTTAGAATATGTTGATCCACCACTTGCAGATCCACTCAATGATCCTTGGCAGCAGAGTCTACCAGCAGATCTATTCAATGATCTCAGGCAGCAGAGCCCACCAGCAGATCTATTCAATAATCCTAGGCAGCAGGATCTGCTAGCAGATATACTTCTAAGAGGAAGATAATCTTATTTGAATGAACCTCCATAACATTATCTTGGTCCTATGAATGTTGCATGTCCACACTGTCATGCTCTACATTTTGATGCTGAAAAGCTCTCCAAGT